>LOND01028725.1:28508-43560 GCA_014220965.1 Paragonimus kellicotti | reverse complement strand
TTATTTTATTTTTATTTTTTTTTTTTTTTTTTTTTTTTTTTTTTTTTTTTTTTTTTTTTTTTTTTTTTTTTTTTTTTTTTTTTTTTTTTTTTTTTTTTTTTTTTTTTTTTTTTTTTTTTTTTTTTTTTTTTTTTTTTTTTTTTTTTTTTTTTTAAAATTGTGTGTTGTTTGTGGTGTGGGGTTGGCTGGGGAGATGGGGCGTGTGTTGGTGGGGGTGTGTTGGGGTGGTGGTTTTGTCTATACACGCCACAATTGGTGTTGTGCGATGACACACTTAAGACATTAGGGCCGATTCCAAAACAGAGGAGTAGTCCCGGCAACAGCGTTCGAACCCGTGACAGGTGGGTAGATAGTTGAGCGTTGTTAGACCTGAGCCACCGAGAGTTCATTTCAGATTAACGGACAGGTGAAACAAAACATCTAGGGGACTTTTGACGGGCATGCGTAACACTCACACATCCAGCAAAGTCCAAAGTCTCATCCAATCCAGTGTGATCCGCCCACATCATCTAGGATATGTGTCAGGGTATTTTATCCGCACATCTACCTGAAGAAAAAGAACACTCCTTTTTCACTGTAAAAATACTTTCATTACAACAACCTGAGTAAGTCCACACGAATAGGTTCCCGTAAGTCCCGAAGTCCAGTTATCGATTTATTAGACTGGATACAATAGCAAATCGGAAGTGCCATTTGGTCGCACATGATCCTCAACGGTGAACACCAGTGTCGGAGGCTGAAGCAATGGCAGACTCAAGGAACCAATACCATAGTGGGCTACCAACATGTAGAAAGATGGATCTGTTGAGACAGTAGACCGACAAAAAATAAGAGATGGACAAAACAGGTATCAGAGGGGTGGACAAAACGCTGTCTGAGAGATGGTGAACGTTTTGTTCAAACTGATTACATGAGAAAGACGTCCAACGCAGATGGCAAAGGGCTCTTAAGAATGGCAAACTTCAGTCCTTCTAGATGTGAACTTACGTCGAACAAGTAGTGATGAAATATCCTTTCAAACACTTCGAAAATGACTGACTTAGACAGGTGACCTGGATTTTAATTTCCGGAATATGAACTCTTCTTAGCAGACAGATTTGCTAGACTGAAGCCTCATTATCCACATGTAAAACTGTTTAGGAAAAAAAAATTATTCCATAGGATATTTACCTGGATAACTGAAAACATACCAGAAAGTGATAATGGCAAAATACAAAGCACTGAACGCACACTGTATCGGGAATTGCCTTCATAATAAACATGGTGACTCGTTCCATATTGTACTTCCAAAAAATAAGTGCACGAAACGTGAAGACAACAGAAAACATGAACCACTGGGGCATGAACGGGTTGGAGAAGCAAATACAACCCAAATGAGGGATGTGGTTCTGAACCTCAACGTGTCTTAAGCGGGTCTGAGAAGAATGAATAATAGCAGTTGCGTGCACAGCTAACTTTATATGAATTATGAAAAAAAACATTTATTTATTTATCATAAAATCAAATACAGATATAGACGTGGCGTCACACACCATGCAACAAGTAAAAAGAGAAACGGGTCAAATTCCGAGATATGCTGGAAAAATACTGTAATCTTTGACTTGATTTTTCCGGCCGCTATTACCAAAAATAATTTTAACCGCCTTATTCTTAGCTTGTCGATTATTGATGTACTGATCTTTTGCTACATCGATCGCTATGGTTCAGATCAAGATCATAAGCTGTTTGTTAACGCTGAGGCCCAGTGCAAGTAGTGTCTCTCGTTTGGGTACCAATATATACTACCATCTCAAAAGTCACGTTTTCCCTGTTGTTTTGATCGGGCTTGGGTCATGATGATTCACATGTATTCATACCCATAGTTGACGACGTTGTCTATTGTTCTGTTTCGATCGACTTTGTTGTCACTGAGAGAAAAATTGAGTAGGTGGTTGCTCTATGTCTCGGTGCCAAGTCGTTGGACAGCTGATGCATTCAGGGTTCTGAAAATGAGGCTCGACAAGTTAACCAGCGGGATAGCATAGAAACAGTGTGTCTGAGAAAATCAGATTGATGATCACAGTGGATCGTGTAGGGTACGACGGTATTCCGATTGCCATATCTGAGGATTCAGTGTCTGACAGTTTGGTCTCTCAGATTTTGATTCTATCATATACGAGCATTCGTGCGTACATACGGATATTTGGCAAACACCATGAACCATAGTAAGACGCGTCACAACTGTATAGCGAGACAGATTACACGGATAGTGAGAACATGTGTCGTTTCGTAGACAGACTCATGTCTCGCCATCAGTACAGGTAGTGCAGGTTGACAAATCCTATTCTGACTCCTGAACTGCGAGCGCCTATCAATTCAGTCAGACATCAGTCAACACCGATGCAACTAATCAAGCGGGCGAAGTCGTTCAACAGGACACTATCGCCAGTGAGCGCAAGCAAAGACAGCTACCAAACTTGATCTAGAACTTGAGGTTTTTGGGGAACAAGGCACAATCTACATCGACAAACCAATGTCGCAAGCCTGCTTAAATCGTCTCGTCATTTTAAGCCTTGTACCGTACCCTTGGGTACTATAGCTCGGGTTGTTGCTGGTGATGACAATGGTCCACGAAGCCGCGAAGTAATAAAGAAGTATAAACACGTAGGGAAGAAGAAACGAAAGGGAAGGAAAAACAATGAGGCCCCAAAAAAGAGAGGAGAATGAACACATGCTCACTATTGACTGTCATTTTAGAAGGTGTTTCCAACCAGCGGAGTGGACGGTCGTGAATTCCTAAACTGAAGAGATGGTACCTACCAACCTTGTTCAGGTGGATGGTCAAGGATTTCACAACCTGTGAACACGTCATTGTCCGGCCGTCTCGCGGTTCCTTCCAACCAGCAGCAATCACACCGAACAATGTACGATGCGGCAGACGCTCTGTCGGCACATGGAGTTCGTGACCTAACTAGCGAAGACTACTGATAAATGGATTGAGAATAACACAACGTTATGAGCAAGTTGTAATACTCTACGTTTCAACCACCTCGGGTGGCCTTCCTCAGGAGCGAAGACTACATTTTCATTATTTCGGTTATCCGTCGCAATTTTGCACAATCCCCAAATAGACGCTGACAGACTGTTGTGTTGCTTACACAGTCAACCCGATTGATACCGGCCAACTGATGGAGACGATTGTGATGGAATACCAGGAGTCTCAATGCAACATCAGCAGGAATGAGTTAGGTATCTAAACCAGACAGAGAGAAACTAAGCGCACATAAGCATGACAAACCCTGTCAACAATCGACAAACGGACGTCTTCGTGACGCCAGAAGTGAGATTTTCCTAGCATAATTCAAATAACGAAGTTTGCCAACTGGGAGAAGTCTGGCATTACTGGAATATTCATCTCCTAAAATTGTCTCTAGGATAAGTCTGAATGAGCTCATTAAAATTGTCTGGCACATTCCTTTGAGAAGAATCAGGCCTATCAACAGAATTGCACGCCCTTCAAATTTCCGAAAAGATAACCGGTAGCGGCAAAATATTTTTACTGTTTGATGAAGTGTGGACAACTGACTGATGCAACCACTGCAAGGGCGGAAAGCTACTTACTATTCTCCTACTTCAATACAAAGAAACTGATAAATCTGGTGAAGGAACATGGTGGTTAGGAGCTTCGACACGGTATAAATCAGGCTTGTCTTAAAACTTACAGTAAGAATCACATACGTTTTTCTAAAATAGATTTAACAGTACTGGTGTACCGGATCTCAGGAATAGATTCTGGGGACGACAGTCAACCTATATAAGATGAGCTGGCTGTAAAAAGGTCATCGAGCTAGATCGTATTGTGTTGTTCAAATAGCTGAAGTGCTTCGCGGCTTTCTGTTCCAGAGAACGGAGCAGTGGCCATTGGATACAGAGCCCGAATGGTCCAATCTCCCTAAGTCAGTTGTGTTAATGGTCAGCGAGACAACTGTTGAAGGCACTGTCCAGTGTTCCATACATCAGAAGAGTTTGAAGCACTGAAATTCCTTGATGCAGTTTACCAATAACGCAAGACATCGCGAAATAGTGACATTTGGTTTAATCTCTTCAATACTGAAACGGTAGCATCCAGCCATGTCTCCTACCGTTACTGGAGAAATGGACGAAAAAAAGCTGCCCTCTTTGACACCAAATAAGTAAAGAAAAACACAGTGTGTGTCTGGCAGAACGTGCAGAAAAGGCCAAATATGCCGAGATTAAAAAAGACTCAACTGTGAAAATCTGGACTTCGGCTGAACTCAAACTTGCAACAGAAACATCATTCCCCCACGCGACAAGCTCTTAGCCAGCAGAAATACAAGGTCTCACAGGAAACTCAGAAATTACTTATCAGTGATGTGGTGTGATGTAACGTTTAAAGCTAAAGCACTGTTAACGTTTTATGAAGTAGTCTTGAAAGAAGAGGCCAGATTCTAGGTGTACGAAGAGCCATAATAGATGTGACCTCTGAATACGTAAGTCTCGTATGAAGCAGTTGGACGAAGTGTTGCCGCGTGGAGTTTCAAACAGCTGTCGAATAATCAACGAAGCAATCGGTAACGAGCCAAAAACTGCGCTGCGAAATTGGTCTACCTAGACACGTACGTAGTATCAAATCATCGGAGAGATCAACACATCAGTGGTTCACGATAACGCTTAACTTTCATACAACCATAAAGAAAAAAGACCTAAACGGTGAAAATTACCACTGTCTATAATTGAACACTTAATATATATATATATATATATATATATATATATATATATGCTGAGGACTGACTCTATTGTGATATATAGTAGTCTTGTCATTTTAGCATTAGGATTTGGGTTCGTTACCTATTTGGAGTTTAGCGATTGTAGTCTAAGAAGGTCCAACGAATGTCACCTTTGGGACTAAACCAATTAAAACACACAAACAGGTCGTTGGCGCTGACTGGAGTACAGGAAATCACACTAGTGACCACATACGTACCAGTAAGAGTCGATGCTGAAAAAAACAACTCACCAGCATCAGCATCACCGTTAAAGAGCAGCTCAGTCAGTTCAATCATCGTCTGAAGGAAATCAGACACGCTGGATATTACAGCCTGATCAGTCGGCTTCGGTTTCGTCAGCTCATCAGTGACAGATTGTACACACGCTCCTAGCAAAGTTTCCACAGCGGTATTCACACTGGAATCAGCAGAGGACAACGTTGATAAATTTCGTAGAAAAACAGCAACTGCATCTGAGTTTTTGAAAGCTCGAGGCTGCGCGGTCAAAAAAAGCACAGCAGATTGTAGAACAGCGAGTCCGCATGGTTGTTCACTTTCAAACAATGCTTCATTCTCAGTGGGTTTGAGTTTACTCCAAAGCTGGTACCCATATACCCGTCGAATGCGAGGGTCACAAAGCATGGCACCGAGGAGGTGATTAATCCGTGGAATATCGCTGCCCGTTTGTGGGGCCTCAACGCAAGACCGAACGAACGTAACCAGATGTGAAGAGATGGCCTCGAACGTGGGAGCTATCTGTTCAGATTGTAGCCAATCGTCCAGAACACGTTCAAATGGAGATAACAACGGAATTTCCAACAACGTAGTTGCCTTGGTTATCAGATTCAACTGGTCCTGAAGAAATAACCGATACAGGCGTAGTTGACGTCGGTCGCAATATGTAGAAAGAATTGAGGAGAAATACCAAAACCACTTCTGAATAGAAAAGTCCAAAGTCTACGGCAAACATATGGTATAAGAATACAATTTTCTTACCCTTTACACCAATGACTGTTTCAATGTCCAGCTCATACATAACGACCACTGCTATATATGGTAGTTAATTCAACGCTCACTGCCATGTTTTGAGGTTGCTCATCGCGCAATCAATTTCGTGCGACCAGAGTTTGACAACTTTGATTTCCATCGCTTGAATTAAGTTCCGTATAAAGACGAGGACAAGATCCCACTGATGGTTTACATACACAGGACACTTCAACAGGTCTTCTTCCTACACGCGTCCCATCAGTTACGAAGCCATAGTTTGGTCCTCGTCTAAATTGTGAGGAGACGTACAGATCACATAGTGTATTATCAAGCCTTTGACAAGATTTGGAGTGTCGGCTGAAGAGAAAGATAAACTGCCCTTACTCAACTTTACTCAACCTGAACCATAAAGCCGAACCAAACTGATAGATTTAATGATCGGTTGTCGATCCGACTGATAGAGAATAAGGTGTTCCACTGAAAAAAGGCCACATATGTACCAACAGCCCGCACGACTGATACTAGTGAACACCGGCTAACTGATAAACCCATGGCAATTAGACAAAATGGAATAGACTACACAGAGATAGAATATACTCAAATAGTTTGTCTCCGTGAACACCAGCGAAGTAGTGGATATGTTTCGATCTTTGATCCGGAGAAATAGCACCATCCACAGGAGTAAGATATGTTTATCCCCTTAAGCAGCGGACTAAGTAGGTTGCGCAGCATGCTTTCCTATGTTTGTTCGCTAAATTTCGAACCCTTTGCAAACAGCTGGTCATCAACGGTGGTCAGCAGTTTCGACCTTACAGAGTCTCATCAACATCACACATGCTGGGGAATCGAACCCACAACCCGTGAAAAAACGTCACATCGCCGTCCAAACAGCTGTCCACTAGACTACGGGGTTGCAGCCATTTAGGCTACAAGAATGTAGGTAAACTACTTTCTTTAACTGTTGTGGTTCTTTTTCTGGACAATAATCTAACGCTTGCACAGAGGTCGTAAGTTCGATTCCTCGACGTGTTTGGTGCTGATAAGGCCGAATGAAATCGAAACAGCTGTCCACTATTTGGCTGGTGGTCAATGAGACTAATAGTTTTCAAAAACCTCTCTCAACCCGTTCGGGGCAGTGGTAGACACTTGCTCGTTTGAAGGTCAATCAGTGATGGCCGATCGACATCGGCCAACGTGGAAAAGAGGTGCAGTACCTAGGAAGAATAACACAGACTGTATTTTTTCTATTTAACGCAAAAGTAATCACAGAACGAATACTGGCACAGCGTCAGTCTACCCATTGTAAACCAAGTTTGTATGTTCTAAAAGAAAATCATCCAAGCAGAGGGCCAATATTTCCCATTCAGTCAACTGCGGCTAGTACCAGCAGGCTACCCATGACAATCAGATGAGGAAGTAACATAGAGTACAGGAATAACGAAAAAAGTGTTGCCCAGCATTCTGAGATTGACATGAACACCTGTTCGGTTTTCAAATCATAGAACGTCAGTTAGTGCCTATAAAACTCAAGGAAATGTTGCCACAGCAGACTCACTTGACAGCTCACGTTCATCACCCGCAAGCACAGGGAGAGATTATGAGAGAGCCATTCAATCTTATTGAGCAATGTGGATGACAGCTGATCGACGTCCGAATCCGATTGCGTAAGACAAACTACATCGATTAAGTGATTTATCAGATCGACTGTCAACACAGGCTCATCAGGGTCAAGAACAAGAAGCGCAGCGTAAAATCCTGTGGGCAGTTCTGTTTCGTCTATGGACTGGTGCTCGTTGTCAAACGCCTGCTGGTCAGACCATTTTGGAAAGCAGACGCTACCTAGTCGGCTCACAACAAGGTCGAAGTGGGCAAGATACATGCTCACACGTTTCAAAGTATCCAAACGATTAGAATTTCTTGCCTCATGAACACTTGCGCCAAGAGAACGCCTGAAGCAAAAGCAGAGGAAGAATGGGAATGCGACAGCTGCGATCAATTGTGGATGATGTTCAATCTATATGAAAACAAAATCCCCTACTACTCATCAGTAATCAAAATACCGCTCAACAAGTTAATGATTTCTGTGATTTCAACTTGGAGAGAAGTCCTAGTCGAGGGGTCATCGATTGGAGTTAACAGACAGTAACTGTGTCTCCTCTCGAGGCGATCGGGCAACCTGATCATTACTCACAAGCGAAAGTGGTTGAGCGTTCACATATGATAATTCGGTCGTGCCTAATGTGAGGTCAATGGCGCAGTGGTAAACACGGTTGCCTCATGAAAGCAAGGCCGGAGTTCTAGTCCCGGCAGTGGCAAGGATATGCACTACTGACGAGCTCTAATGAGAGCGAAACTCGAGTCTAGTGCTTCTTTCGAAAGGGGCCGACTGGAAAGTCTATGGGAATGCGACAGCTGCGATCAACTGTGAGTGATATTTGATACTTCCGAACCGTAAACAGAACGGATATGGGAAAACATATTGTGCGTTGTGCTGATGCTCATTATTAAGTAATTCCTTGGTTAAGCCACAACGAGTTAAAAACCAGAGTTATCGGTTTCGCAACGTTTCGACCCTCTCGGAGAGCCTTTATCAGGCGATTAAGGCCAGTTGATGACTGCCTCATTTGAAGCTTGTACATTGTAAATTTTCTGATTTAAATCGCTTGATAAAGGCTCTCCGAGAGGGTCGAAACGTTGCGAAACCGATAACTCTGGTTTTTAACTCGTTGTGGCTTAACCAAGGAATTACTTAATTGTGAGTGATGTTCAGTCTATACGCGAGCCGAAATCCCCTACTATTCATCGGTGCTCAGAGAAAGTATAGTCAGAGTCGTTAAATTAAAAAGAGCACCGTTGGACAGCCTAAGGCTTGTTCATCCGGTCGCTGGACAAAACAATACACACTACACATTGGCTACTCGTGTATGACGAAGCACGGGCTAAATGCTACCCAAGTTCTTTAAAAAGCATCAGGGATTCAAACACGCAAACTCCGATCTGATATTAGAGAATAGACAATATCAGTAAAGTGTCTAGGACAGGTTATACGATTGAAAACGTCGTTAATTCAAGGTACCATAATAAGCTGCATCAGATCAGAAGGAAGACATACATTGCGATTTGGTGACACTTCTTTTACTGTCATTTGCCACAAACGCAGAACGTACAGGTTATAGATGACAGACAAATAAAGACAGGCAGGGTAAGGACAGGTATACATTCTCACCAGGTATTACCTCATCAACACCACGGCAATCGGATGGGTTGCTTCAACCAATTCTGTGCACACGACACCGACTAGCTAGGTCTGATCAACATAGCTTTGTCAAAGACCGATAATCTTGGGATCTGATTGCGTACCAATATTTTGAGTGGGCGAAATAGGTCATCTTGGTGACTTGTTGTCATAAGGTGTCTTACAATCGATTTCCAGAGACGGGTTCACCGGTTTGGGGATGTTGTGTCACCAGTTGTTTCAACCAGTTCGGGACGTGTTCTGCCACTCGCTGAGATAGCTGTCGGTCTGTTCTGCCTATGTAAACGTCACCGCAACTGCAAGTGAACTGGTAGACAACGTGAGAGACAGAATGGTTGGACGAACTGGTGAGTTGAACCAAGCTGCACAATTTGGCGTTAAGCGTCTATATATCGTGGCACGAAGAAACTAGATAAAAAGTAGAGTGCTACTGGTTCACTCATTAACTAAGTATTGGAAACAGGTGATCTAATTCAGCTGCACAAATGAGTTATTCAAAGAAATATTTCTTCAATAGATTTAGAGAACTTTGACAGCTTGCAACCCACTGCAGATGTAACTAACATTCACATGCGTTAATACAATCGTTTCAGTTCAGGAATCGTGCTCGCAAACCAAAATTGAGTAACCGGTGATGATTCATCAAATTGTACGAGTACAACAAACATCTTCCAGTTACGACTTACGGCCTACTTCGTAAGCAATACGTCCTGAGCCTCGCGCATAATGAAGTGAATACCTAGGCTGCACGCTGACAATAGTAAAATGGAACGTTTCCGACCAAACTGATAGATGTTGATCATCAAGAAAGGTACATTTTTCGTGTCGGTGTTTTAGTGAATCTGGAACGGGCGGACGAACGTGACTGCGCGCACGCGTCTGAAATCCGGCTAGGTGCAGGGCAGTAGTTGAAATCCCACTCACTCACTCAGTGGTTATATTCCTTCTGGATTACATGCACCAGATACGAGGAGTGTGAATAGTGCCACAAGTGGTGCAACACAAGCCACTGGTAGTGACATGTACGCCAGTGTACTTTAGTTTCAGTTACCTTGATAAATTAACCCGAACATGTATGCTGCCAAACGTATGATGATTATCAGCGAGATTGGATCGGCTAAGCACTAACCATTTTGGTGACACCACTGCTAAATCAAGTAAACGATGCAACGTGAACATCTGAAGTGCAAAGTTTAGGAAGCGTGACGGATAAAACAAGCTGATGCAGAAAAATTCACGGATGCCAGTAGGTCAACGTTGGGAAAAATAACAACTGGCCCGGATAAATGACGTGAACCTCGCTAATATTTAATTAAACTATCTAAAACGTAAAAATACCTGATGACGCGAACGAATAAAAACTGCTAGGGAAGTCATCATCCTCCTATCCAAAATTCGGTTGTTTGTTAGCAAGATGTAAGAAAACTGAATCAAGGGTTTGAGGTTAAGCTGACAAGTTCCGTAAATTTAGTCCTCTTTCTCCTCCTCCTTTCTTCATAAACCAGGGATGATCACGCAACAAATAGGTATCAATATCCATAGTAAACAAGAGACTAGTATTAGCCATGACAAGTTAAGACATAGAGAACATGCTCACTTACTGTTCCAGGAACTGGATAACCTCCGTTAACAACCAACGGCGCTGATCAATTTTCAAACTTTTAGCATGCGTTCTGAACACCAGTTGTTTCACCCAACCGAGAAGACGTCTGTAAGAAGAAACATCTTCCGCAGGAGCAATATGTGACATCAAGGGCAAAAGCGAGCCATACTGTTTCCGATAGGCTTCGCAAGATTCAAAATTGGTACATTTTTTCAGACCATACATCGCGTACAGATCACCGGAGCACAATGCCGCTGTAGTGGCAGACTTGGCGAATAAGCTCAACGCTTTCGACAGTGCGCATACTACTGGCTCCGAAATTAAGAACGGAAGCAGTGGGTGGTCCGCAAAAGAACCAAATTCGGAAGCGTTATGCAATGGAGTTCGCAGTAATGATACCAGATTAGCGTAGCTTACATCTTGTAACAAGTGAACACATGATGTATCTGATCTGATGAGGACAAGCAGCTGTTTGTGCAAACTTATGGGTATGTTCCCAAAATAAGCAGATTCTGAGACCGAAGAAGGGAGAAGGCTAAACAGTAAATTCATTTTTTCCATGTCTTCGATAGATGGGTACAAAAACGTTTCGCACCAACTGACGAAGTGTGAACAAGCGTCCGACGACTTGCACACCCAGCCGACCAGTTGCTGAATTTCCGTTTGAACTGATTTGGTCAGAAGTGGTACATCCAAAAATAAATTAGCCAGTCGACAATACAGCACATCTCTGAGAGGCAATTGGGCATGCAATGCTAAACGAAGTCCCAAGGATAGGTTAGTTCGAGCCAAACGTCGAATCGTATCAAGTTTGTAAGAGTCCATTTGATTAAAACGATTGAGGTCGATGTTCGGTAGGGCGGTTATAGCACGAGTGTACAGGCATTTGTACACGGCATCCCAACAAAGTATTTGTAACTGCGTGGTTACTGATTCTGGAAGATCACTAGATAAGGACTCTTCAATAATGGTCAATAGATTTGAGCCAGAGGGGAAACAACCATTTGAATGAAGGTGTGCGGTTTTCTGTCTACTCGCAGCAATGAAGAATGCCTTTGAAACGAGTTGCAGTCTATCAGTGAAAGTCGGTTGTTCAAACTGGGAACCAGCCGTTTTCGTATGATAAAGCGATTCAGTCAAAGGACGGGATGTAAACGGGTCCAAGTCAGTGGGAGGATTCAGTTTCAGAACTTTGGACCTTAGAACCGCGTAGCACAAGCTTAAACGCACATCTGAAGAAACCACATCAGGTCCATAGATCAAAGTTTTGGACGTGCGTTGATAGACAAGACCAGAAGCGTCGGGAGACATCCATGAACGTAGAAATAAGAACCACCAATTTCGCTCGCACAAAGAGACCGTGTAATTCAAATCCTTGGTTGCGAGTAAGGGACTCAGTATATCCTCTACACAAGAGTCCACAGGTAGGTACATATAGGGTACGCCATCGTGGTACCTCAGCAACCTCGTAGAAACTTTGATAAAGTTCACAGAACAGTGCTGTGAAAATCGGTCATAAAACAGAGACTGAAAGCTTAGCAATAAGGGCTGTAGAATGGGCGGAAGTTCCCAACGATCATCCAACATGTTTGTGGTCAATACATATTCTAAACGATACCAACCTGTGGCCAGATCTTGATAGAGATCTACAGTATGACTGGCTGGACAGTGTGAAATTGCAAAGCGCAAAAGACAGACTCGAAACAGCTCGACGGCAATCGGACTGTTACAGGCAGTACTTCCTCCTGTGCTACTATGATTGGTGCATGAAGGGCGTGGAATGCGGAACAGACCATGCAAGACAGTCCAGTTGTCAGTAGCGCTCAACCGATTGATCGACAATCTGGACGACTTATGGTCTTCGACAAAATGACTAGACCACAAAGCGCAAGCAAGCCAGGCAAATGAGTGTTGTCCGTTTGCTGCCTGAAGTAACAATTCCAACGTACGGTCTAAGATTTCTACAGGAGGTAAATGATCATTTTTGGTGGCCAAACACTGATAGCAAGTTTGTATAAGACAGTCGGCGGTGGTCAATGCATCCAGAAGGAAAAAACCACCAGTGCGATACAATGCGTCCGATTTGAGAAATTCAATAAACTTGCGACGACTGCTATGAGAATGTTGAAAACTCTCCAAGATAGACAACAGAGCGATCGAGAACAAGGACCGGCGACGTTTGAAATTGTTTTCTGAATGCGTCCACAAAGAACGAAGACGAAAAGGTACGGTGGGGAAGTTTTGTCCAGCATTCGGAACAAAGCTGGCTACAGACGACAAAAACGCAGATGCATTCAGAAGGCATTCCTCCACTTCGAAGACTTGGCTAATGTATTGATTGAATTCACCCTGTGAACACGAAAAACGGAACAAACTTAGACAGTGACGTGCCATCCGTTCGTTCGGATCTAACTGGTCTGTGGATTTTGATTTCGATCCGGGGAGTACAGATGATTGAGGTACAGATGTGTTAACATAGTTTCTGAGTGCATGAAGAAGACAAAGACACCAGCTCTGAAGTTGTCGTTCATTCAGAGTAACCGTGGACGGAGCTGCGTCAAACTGAAGGTATTTTGCGACATCAACTAGTTGTTGTTCACCAGCTGTGAGTAGCGAGTACTGTAATCCAGTAGACAACCAACGTTCAGCAGGACAACCTGCAAACGCCTTTTGCAAAATGTCACGAAGATGTCGAACATATTCGCTGGAAACAAAACGAAACACATAGATGATTAAGTTAAGAACAAAGAATCTCAAACGTGTATGCAAAAAAATCCAGATGAACTATTTATCTCCACTCCGTTACAAACAAATGTATACGGGAAAACATTTCAGCTTAGAATTAAGACAAAGCTTGAGTCTTTCTGAGGTCCATCTTTCGCTGGACGACGATAAAACGTGATTGAGTTAGGCGGGGGGTTCTCAACACACATGCACGTGAACATACCATGACAAAGTTACATAGTCATTATACAGTCCTTAAAATCAGTTGAAAGAAATCACTTTTCTCAACAGAAACGTATCGCTGGAAAACCCTAAGATGAATTTGGTCCGAATAGCTCTTGCATAACAAGAATAATTAAAAACATGAACAAATTATCAAAACCAGACAAAATGGTCACCGCAGTTTGCTACGGTACTCTCAAGCAGTGGCCTTGGAGCTAATTAAACCGACACCCAGGTGTTTTGAGAAACAGATATGGGTTGTCCACCAGGTGGCACTGCAATTACCAGGACGAGTAACCATCCATCGGGGTGTGAACTCGTTGCCATACGACCATTTCATTTCACAGTTCTATTTACGTCATGCCACAAGGAGGCGAGCTAACCGATTTGGAAGAGGAGATCACTTAAAGCATTCCGATAGATGTCACCCGATATTTTCGATCGTCACAACGAGACTGGACCTTGACGTGGTGTGACGGCTTGCGCATCTCGATGACCTATTGGGCTAAACTGGACGGTGTGATCACCACATTGACAGGCAGGACAATAGGTACAAATCTGACAAACCAGTCTCCTTGGGGTTGGAAGAAGCTCGGCATCTGTTTCCGTACTCCTCCAGACCGTCCGGTCAACACATACTGACACACAGACACACACACACACAAGTACACATTAACTCTCTATCCTTGTTCGCACCTAGGATCGTCACGTGGTGACCTCAGGTGAACCGTGAACCCATACATCCTATTGGTAGCCTGTCCACACACCGCAGTTGAAACACACTAACATGTGCCAGTTGATGACTGTTTCATTTGAAGCTTGTACATTGTAAATTTTCTGATTTAAATCGCTTGATAAAGGCTCTCCGAGAGGGTCGAAACGTTGCGAAACCGATAACTCTGGTTTTTAACTCGTTGTGGCTTAACCAAGGAATTACTTAATAATTGATGTATGTTGAATATAGATGTAGCTATTTTTTATTAGTAGGTCACTTTCCTCCCTTCCTTTTTTCTTCTCTCTTCCTATATAGGTTTTTTTCTTCGTGGTTGTGTGGCAGTTAAGCATCAGTGTGAACCACTGATGTATTGCTGTCTATGATGATGATGATGATGATGATGATGGTCAGCACTGACATCTTTTCGCCTGTTCACCCTGCTGTATGCAGCAGATAGGGCGACCCGGTTTATACTGCGAGACGGCCGATGCAGTATGGATTTATTGTTGTGAATATTCATGGTTGTGTGTGGGCTGAGATACTGCCAGGACGCCCAGACCTAGACAGGAGAACGATTAGGGTTCTCAACCAAAGCCTTTGGCTCAAAAGCCTGTACCGCAAGGCAGCGGTTGGGTGGCAATGTACCAGAACTGGTACATTTTCCGGAGGAAGATACCAACCTTCTTCCAACCCCCAACCTGGAGCACCACGAGACTGGTTCGTCAGACCTCTACCCATTGGACTGCCTGGTATGAGTGACTCTGTCGGTGTGGTGT
>LOND01028725.1:0-28408 GCA_014220965.1 Paragonimus kellicotti | reverse complement strand
GCTCCAGACGCAAAGCTTTCAGAAATCTTTTCACTGTGTCTGCTCACGTTCCAGCTGACTGCAAGGATATCGGTTTCCGGCACGCTTTCAAGAAGAACCTGACAGCTCTCTTTTGAGTCAACAAATGGTTCCCGTTTGGTCATTCTGGCCGGAGATATGAACACCCAGGTCGGTCGCCTTGGTGAGGCCAGGTTTCATTTAGGTGGCCGGTTTGAGATCGCATCAAATTGCTCGGATAATGGCGGGCGACTGTTGCAGCTGTGAGCTGTGTATTAGCTTTAGTTTTAGCAAGAGACTAGGGCATCGCGCGCGCCATTGTTATACTTGGTGCCCACTTTCTCCGAATCAGGCCTGGTCTCAGATAGACCACATAGCTGTTAGTTATAGGTGGCGGGGTTCCATTCAAGACTGTCGTTCTTATTGGAGCACATACTTGGATTCGGACCATGCGTTGGTACGTTGTCGTTTCGTTCTATTTTGATGAGCAACGACCCCACCGACAACAACGGCTGGCTGGTGAAAAATTGTCCATACTGTCGGTAAAGCATATGCATCTAATCAGCTTAGAAAACAGTCATAGCAGTTCTTGCTCCGAAGATTCCAACAGCTGTTGAATCCGGATATTACAGGCCATTCATGCAGCAGATACTATGGTATGCGGCACAGTGGCTCGTGGGTTAAACAAATATTGGATTTTAACGAAATCCCTAGAGTTGTTGGAGGCCAGGCGGAACATTCCTCCTAGCAGTTTAGCCAGTTTAGGAGAAACATTCGTGGGATGCTGAATGTTGTTTTGCTTCGTGATAGGATGTGGAAGAGCTCTTCTGATTCAGAGAACGCCGGCAGCCTCTTCAAGCTTATACGTGTTACTGATCCATGGCTATCTATCATGAAGCTATCACCGAGGCAGATGGTACAATTCATCCATAATAAGTCCAGAAGGTTAGATCACTGGGCAGAACACTTTGATGGATCAATTTAGCTGGCCTGCTGCCTCCACTGTGTTGCCGCCACAAATATGCAATACAACGTCCCAGGTAGGTAGATTTAGGACCACCCACTAAAACTGAGGTCCGCAATTGCATTTTAGCTCTCAGATAATCTCGTGCCGACCTTTTTCAAAGAAGATGGGGAGGCGTGAGTAGAAGCCTTGACTTCCTCCAGATTGTGTACGACGAAGATCATCCAACTAGACTGGGGCTACTCCATCAGAGTTCTCATATTCAAGAAAGGGGTCAGAAGCTCTCACGAAAACCATAGGGAAATCAATTTGACCCCAGGCATTATTGAGGATCTGGCATTCATTATATGTTGTCGACCCACTGCGGGATTCAGACATTACGAAGAAATGCAAGAAAGAATCCGTCCTGGACGAGGATGCCTTGATCAATTTATAAGTTTTGCAAAATTCTGGAGTGGAGTCACAAGTACCACCGGCCAAAAATTGTCGTTTGTCTCGACTATATGTTGAATTGGCTGACAGTTCAGGTATCAACAAAAGCTGTTACTTTTCAACAATTCTATTTAGTTTGCAGACACATAACAGGACAATCATATGTTATCTGTAATTCGTTAGGGGGCGTGCCTTTTCTGTCGCTGGTTCGAATTCAGCCAGAGCCGTGATTTTTTACAAGAGTCTCTTATATATTCATCGGCCAGCCAACAATCATATAATAAACAGGAACTAAGACGTTCTGATTGGTACAAAACACACTCTTATTAGTACTCACAAGCGAAAGTAGTTATGCGTTCAGGTATGATAATTCGGCCGTGCTTAATTTGAGGTCAATGGCGCAGTGGTCAACAGAGATGTTAATGAAACAGTTTTTGCACAATGGCTGTAGTTACCGTAGAACCTAACTAATCCAGCACACGCCTGTTACTCCGAAACATCTATCAGCCTTGAGAGAACTGTAAATACGCGAGGATATTCTACTCAAAAGACCGGATATATATTAGTATAATTGCGATGGATAACTCTGACTATATTGATGGGATAAAAGGGGTTTTGTCAGATGAAATCAAATTCAAATGAACAAAGAACGGTAGGAACAAGACTGTGTTGTTTGAGAGATGAATTATTAACTGCTCGAGGACAAACCGGAAAAGATGGTATCATAGAAAAAACTGAGTTTGGTGCACTGAAGCCAACGGGCACTATTGTTCTTGATATGTATAGTTTTCCCAAGGTTCATAGGCAGGATACACCACTCAAACCAATCTCACACATGTGTGGTTCCATTATCACACAATCGTACAGTGGTTAGCTGTCAAGCTCGAGCCAAGTTGCTGGAAGATGTATCTCCACAGCTTCCGAAATAACTTTGAGTTCTTTGAAACATTTAACTTGTACTGCATGTGATCTCTTCATGTCTCGTCTCCAGTTCAGATTGAAGACCACCCACATTTGACCACAAGCCTCACGGCCAGCCTACTTCGTAAGAAAGCACTAGACTCGAGTTTCGTTCTTATAAGAGCTCATCAGTAGTGCATATTCTTGTCTGAACCGGAATTTGCATTCCGATCCTCGTGTATGTGAGACTAGCCTATTATTCACAACACCCGTGAGCTCACACTAGGCGGGACCAACCAACCATATCTAACTAATCAACCGCAACCTTATGTGAACGGTGTTTAGATTGCCAGATCGTTTCGATTGCACATACAGGAACCCCGCGATCAGGAACTTCTCAGTTAGGTTGAAGCCACGGACTATATCGAACCAACTGAGAAATATACATAGTTGGATTTCGGAGATTCAGATTATTTCAGATTGAACACTATTCACGTTTGATTACATCCATTGATGGGCTTTAATAAAAACGAAACTCGAGTCTAGTGTGTAAGCTGCAACCGCCCAATACTTATTTCTTACAATGACTCTGCAATCGCCCCATAAGTATTGAGAAAAAAGCACACTCCCAAAGTTAATAACTCAGTGGCGAGGTGGTGACCGTGCATAAAAGCTCGGTTGTACCACACTAATTGATCGGTCGCAGCCAACACTCAGACCTAATATATATCAGTAATAACCTAACAAGTAGGTTTACATCAATACAGGTGCTGAAACCACAACAGTACTTACGAAGTCTGTTGCAACTGCGAGCATCAACAGTTATGTCATGTGATGAAGACCATGACAGAGCGGTAACGTCATGCCATCATCCAGAGTTATGATAAAAAATTCCTAGGCAACTTTTATGTCTCATTAGCGGACTCAGTGTGCGTCGATTGGCAGCCCAGAGTTTCAAACCGATTAACATTACTTATACCACAAAAAACGACGTTAGAAATTAACGGAGTGTATACACCACCCGAGGGTAGATCGGAACATCCTCCATCATCCGCTTTACTACAGTGAGATCAGGCAAGGTTTTTAGCAATTGACCTTTCCCCTACAAAATAATCCCAAGTCACATTAGACTGTAGGTTCCGTAATCAGACAAACTACTTCATCAGTCCCTTTCGAAAAGAAGCTGGGGCTAATCCGCAATGGTGCCCAAATTACATAACCTAAATCCTCGACTACTTAACTGTACTTGTCCTTTTATAGCTATACTGAGAGTAGTAAACAGCATTCAGTAGTTTTACTTTAATCTGTTTCGGGTTTAGTTACAAGCGCTTACCAAGATCGATTTATGTACGACCAAATAGAGATAAATGCGCTGTCTGATGCAGATAACTCGATTTTATTCGCCTCAGTATGTTCCAGTCACCGCGGTCTACTGACGTTTGCTGGTGCAACTTGGTTAGAAAGCCTATCAGTAGAACAGCGCAGGGATGTTTCTCGTCCCACTCCTTGTTCCACTGCAATCAACTTACTGCAAATCACGTCGTCGATACAGAGAGCAATACTAGCGACACTCCATGACACATCGTAAAATGTCAAGACAAACAGTAATAGCGGGACAAGCAAAAGAGTTGGTTGTCCCAAAAAAGTGGAATCCCGATTCGGTCTACCATGTTATGATTTGTTAGTCGCTGTCGGTATGCGTTGCTATCTCAATCGTGTAGTTTGGGCAATACACCGGAAGGGAAACATACAAAATACAAAAAATCAGAGGCGTACCGCAATGTAAATGAGAAAAACACAACAACATGAAGTAAATGCTACAATAAATATCCACTATGACACTCTCATAGCCGAAACTATGTTGTTATAGCTTCCACTCGATTCTCGTTTGAGATGGCGTGGTGACAGTTACGCCGACCATAAACCATGCGCGTTCGCCCTGCGGAGCAACGGTCACCTTGAATTTTCCCCAAGTAAGTTTGAACAGTTTAAAATACTTTTCCCATAACTAAGCTCATCCAAGAGTAAATACGAACTGAGACTGTTTCTTTCCTACGACTCTACAGATGAATCGATTTCAAATTAAAACATATTAAAACTTACTTTATAGGCTTGATGAGCAGCCCTGAGTGATGAGTTTCCAACGCAACTGATTGTTTTCGGGTCAAGGAAGTAATGAATGCGATCCAATGGGCCAAAAACCGTTGAAACTTGGAACTATCTGAACTGCACCGAACCAACTCGCCAACAGAACTGATACCTAATCGGACTGTATCGCCAAGTTGGTTCTCCAGGCTAGTGGCCAACTGAACGAGTTCTGACATAGCCGAGGCGCACTGAGAGAGAATAAGTAGACGCTGCGAGAGACATGTAGCATCCGCCTCGTGAGAATCTGACTGTGGATCACAAGTGTCCTCCAGGGTCACAAGACACCTGGACATGAGAGTAATTATATGAGTTACTTCCTTTAAGTAGGCCGCTTGAAGTTCCCGCTCTGAACGATTAGGAGGCGAGCCAGCACGAGCCGCTCCGAGGTGTGAACGAGATTGATAGTGCATAAGGGTTTCTGATAGACCCGTCAGTAGTAATTTATCTACAATGTAAAAACGACAGATGGAAACACTGTTTTTGTTACAGGCTTCGAAGAAATTGCGGTGATTGGCAAATTTGTACATGGTTTACAAAAACACACACATTGTCAAAAGACATTAAGAAATTGAAACGAAAGGCTCATTACTAGATAAAGCATGAAATTGTCAAACAATCAACCTAGCCAACAGGCCCACTACAACAGGCCACTAGTGCGTGTGGTGATAACATTCCACTGGCAATGGCTGATGTGCTTTCCAGATTGCCAAACCCTGCTGACATCTGTTCGTGGCAATGCCCCTTAACAGAGTTCGCCGTATTAATTACGCCAACTCATCACTTGTTACGTTGTTTGTGTGATAGGTAAGACTGGAAGTTCATAGATGAAGTCCAAAGAGTAACGAGCACCTTAGATTGGCAAGGCTAATGATTATGACGAAACATCGTGGTCAATGGCGTTCGTATTGTGATTCACTCCATTTACTGATTGTCACACTATCTGGGGATCCTACTCTATTCCATTACGTTTTCCCTTACGCATGCTGTAGCAATTATATGCAGCCAGAGTGTGTTAAGTAAGCCATAAATATAATGCATATATATGTATATATACAGTGTTATATATATATATATATACGCACAACCCGTTACCTCACTTGAGAAAAATCGCTCTTATATCAATATGGCTGGGTAGCTAGTGAACGGATCAATCGTAGAGTATCAGACTGACAGTAACCAAGTATACCATATCGCACGAAGGGTAATTCAACACAACATGTTCTTCACCTTTCCGTATCTACTTTTGCAATTGTCGCTGTTAAACCGGTTGTATTTAGAAGAGCATAAAGGCGGAATAGATGGGCATCTCATGAAAGGGTTCTGCGGTTGCAAGCTGAAACCTGTATCCAGCGTAATCACGGCGTACGTGATTTTCAAGCGGCTTATAAACGCAGCCGATAAGATAATCTAGAGAGTTCCGCTAGCATTCAACGAAACCCTGAGAATGCGCACTTCGTGAATAACAGGGGGCTTTCACAAACAGAATCCAAGGTTCAGTACAGTGCGATCCAACGAAAAACAAGATGAAAATCAACAATATCCTGTCTCGATAGAAACAATTTTCGAGAAGCGCACAAATGTTCACTCGGTGGAGACGTTAGAGCGATCAGGACATTTCAATCCGAACAACTGTTTCGCTTGCAGACGTCTTCTTCATGCTACTAAATGTTTCAAATGGACTGAGATGAACCACTTAAAAACTTAACGGTTGAGTTCAAACAAACCTATAAGTGGGTTTTTGTGATGTATTTGACCTTGATATCATGCACGTTTGATTTCTGTTGCCTCCTATAAAACGCCCAGTCTGATAATGATGAGCACTTCCCATTAGAACAAGATGATGAGAAGACCCGCCGTGTTTGCTCGTTTAACTTACCTACACTTTATACCCGACAGAAAGAAGAACCTCTTTCGGAGGAAGCAAAAGGCACGCTATACCTGAGGCAACGCGGTTGTGAACGCATTGGCACGGGTAAAAAAAAACTTCACAGAAGAACACTAATCATGATCGCCGTTGTTCCGGTTCGAATTACAATAGTTCAGAACTGCGAACAAATAACTTATAAGGAAACATACACTCAATCTATTGAGGCTTGTATGTTGACCACCTGGTTCAGACAGCAACAATACATTAAACAGTACTCATTTTTCGGGCCAGCCGAGTAGACCTCAAACTAGGTTTTGAGGGTAGATCAGATTGTACTATGCAGGGGTTGTGACGATAAACCACAAATGGTCCTATGTACGTCAATGATGTGTTTCATGATCAACGGATAAACAAGGCAGGCCCCGTCTAACACAACAACATAATCGTTTTTTTTCCTGGGAGACTTGACCAATTCTAATCCCCAGGAATTGTTATGTTAAGGTTCTAGGAGTATTTTCTTCGAACAATTTTTTACTTCGAAAAAAGGTTTGGGAGGAGCGCTGCATTTGGAATTTCAACCTCGTAAATTTGATGGAGTATAACGAAGCAAGTAGGAGCAATACCCAACTAAACAATATTAGCGTGGAGTGAAACATTACAAAATGAAACCAATTCTTGTAGATGATTTGAACGCCACCGCCAGCTTAATCAACGCATGGAATGGTCATTGAACACCACTCACATTTGGCCTCGACAGCTAAATCTCTGGTCACTTATCAGTAGTCAATCCAGCGAGTAAAAGGGTTAGAGAATTCTGTAATTTCAATTAGGTTGAGAAATCCTGACATTAGGGATATCGGCTGAAGTCAACAGGACAGTTACTACCTCTCCTGCTAATGAAAAGACAGCCTGAACATTACTCACGAGCTGACGTGACCGATTGCATGCGCGCCCAATGCCAGGAGAATAGTGTGGTGGTCAACATGGTTGCAACACAAAAAGTGGACTGGAATTTAAATCCCGGCTGTGGTAAACATATGCATTACTGATGGGCTTTGACAAAAAACAACTTTTGTCCAGTGCTTCTATTTGAAAAACCTATTTGGACATGAAAGCTGCAAACAAACATGAACGATGTTTAACCGAAATCCCCAAGACCCATCACATTTGAAAGCATCAATTAACCGACGCCGATAATTTAAATGACGAGGGAACATACAACTATGAGACAACATTTTTATATACTTGGCAGCCGGCCCTAGGGATAACACTCACAAGGAAATGAATCATGAGTTAACTCACTGTTAAGTAGGAATGAGGTGCACACGTTGTGTGCCATCCTGGTAACTCGACCGTTTTTCGCGAGAAAACGTAATGCTACCAAGTAAAACGGTGTGGATTAAAACCCGGTCTACCTTGCCGCCCTGCAGTTCGCTTTCACAGAGCTCAAAAATAGATTAAGAATTTTGTGTTTTGAATGTGGTGTGTTTAAACAATGTGAATGATGCTGATTTCTGACTGGTTGCATAGAGTGGTTCAGCAGATTGTCATTACAATAGTGTTTATTTCCAGCCAATCTTCTCTGGTCTGGGTGTGCGGTTAATTTGGAGAGGATGACTGTTGAATGAACACATTCAACTGATTCATTGTGAACGCACGAGACTGCGCTCAGCGCAAGAAAGATCTAGTCCTACTCACAAATACCCTAGATTGTCATTTCCAATGATGTATTGTTTTCGTTTGGCATCAAGTCTATCAGCCTGTGTGCATTGGTAGAACTAGGGGTACGTTCGAGGCCAAGTTCCTCAGGCAAACGCGAGAGATTCTAAATAGTTACAGACCACCAGTTAAGAAGTCAGCTTCTACCCGATGTTTACTGCTCTAATAAATTTTCACTGCTTACAAATTCTGAGCTGTTACGAAGCGTGATCGATCAAGCGGCCGCAACATGTGTATTGCGGTCAGTGGACTTGACTAGTATCCATGATTCGCAGTCGGTGTAAATTTCCGGCGTATTTCTCACTTGTGAAATGCTATTTCGTGTTCGCGAGGGTTACACGTTAATAGTGTATAGTGCCCAGAAATCCTGTAAAATTGTTTACAATCTTCATTGTTAAAATGTGGTTAATTACCAAAAGCGGATACGTTAGGGGAAATACATCGTGTGACATCTGTCAGCAAGATGGACGTCGTTTATTAGTACTGTCATGTGCATAAACACAAGTAAGCAGGCAATGCTTGCGGGTCTGGTGGTCTATCAATCAACGGTTTGCCTCGGTATATTACTCTTGACAATAAATCGGTATACCCCTTGAGCTGAAATTTTTGTTCGTGCTTGCTGTTGTGACTTAGACAACTATCTGTAGGTGACTGCCTCTCTTTGTAAATCGTCTCGAATTTGCGCCGTCCAGCGTGACGATTTTTGGTGATGAAATTTAGTCAGCTAAAATACTTGAACCAAATATCGATCGTGATACACTTGCTTACTACCATAAAGCCTAACCACTGTTCAATCCACTTCAGCTCTTGATGCACAGAAACAACATTCTCACACGACTGATAACAACATTCACAACTTTGCGTCTGTGCCATTTTATTTCAGAGATAACTTTCAAATTTCACTGACTATTGTCCGCTCGTTTCTCCACGTGTTCCACTACATGCACAAAAATGTCTTCAATCTCTAGCTTATATGTAAAAAGGCAACGCCAAAGATACCATAACAATTCGTTATGATAGTATCAGCGGGAAACGTGTCTACGCTCCAAACTTCACACCTTATCTATTCACCCAATAATACGATAGTGATCCAAATTTTTGAACACGATCATTAATTTGTTTTGAATTTAGTCATTCAAGGTTGAAATACGCAAAGCAATTCAATCCGGTATTAATTGTTGATAAGTCTATCACCAAAACACTGAAGAGCATAATCATTCTCACCAACTCTTCACAGCCTTCTTCGAACAGCTTAGGGAGCACCATCTATGTTGCCGACGGCTGACGTACAACATTAAAAAGCTACTGAGTAAGTTGTAGTGCAGTCGAAATCCTAACATTACACGGATGACTTCGTGCGTTTGCTAGAATCGAAATCAACCGCAACGTGTAGAATGTTGGGAAAACATCCGTGACAGACGTCCAGACGTGAATTCATCTGAGCAACCCGCTATTTTACTGACTAGCTTTTTCAACAGAGGGTATTACCTCTCACAATGAAAAACTCTGGGGTCTGCTATCATATTTGTAATAATGTCTTGTAGTACAGTTGAGGGATTCACAATCTCGTTTACTCGTTCGGGTTCATTCATGGCTCCTAACAAATTTCATTGTAATAGGTCGGTTAACGAATTTCGCTGGCGACACGCTCTTTAGACTAGAGGAAAATATGCCATTGATCGGAGTGCGATCACAAGTCGGTATCATCGTCCACCGGTATTCATGACTGGATGAAACATGCAGGTGACTAGGTCAACGTACGGTGACTTTGTTTGAAGTGTGAGTCATCGGACAGTGGGATAATCTATAATGATAAACCACGAGCTAACATAAGGTCTTCACATGAACCTCAACTCTGATAACGTGCACAATCCCATGCATTTCAGAATGACATCTAGGTGCAATAGCAAGGAACCTATTCTGGACTGTTTGTTACTAGGATTTGATGTTGCATTAAGACAGGATATGAACACTTTGTACAGTTGAACGTAGGTCACTGAATTACACGTGATCTGGAAGATGTAATAGATTTCGGTCCTGTCATGCAACTGGAGAAAGCAATTAAGGTTCTTTACTCGTCGGCAATATAAAAGTAGTTTTAGGTGGTTGACAGTTCACCGCGCTTGGCATGTGTAGTGAAAACGTTCAATCAACATACACAACATTCGCAAAAATTTAAGAATACAGATTCGGGGCTAGTACAGTTCAATAAATATATCTCTTTATTTAATATGGCAGCCGAACCGTTTGGTCTGAAATCTGAGATATTCATAGTGTCTGTAAGCGAAAAACAGATTTCACACAACTGTGTAAAAATCCCCAGTGTAGTCATGATTCATGATGATTGATCATCAGGCTAAATACATCACATTCACTGAAAACGAGCTTGTTCGTCACACAGTATTTGTCATTTCGCATAACTGTTGAACGTCGACCATGTATTTTCGCCAATGCAGTTCAGATACGTTATATAAATACATGGAACATTCTGGAATTTCGAACTGATTCGACAGGTTGTGTTTTTATCCATGTAAAAATTGTAAGTAATAAAATTCAAATAAAAAATCTAAAGGTATTCAAACATTTTTGTGGTGAAATGCACGTTTCATGACCTACAAAAGACAGTCGACAGACTACTGCCATAGAAAGGAGACAATCAAACGTAACAGGCATAGAGTAAAATACTGTCAAAGTTACATACGATGGAGATTAAATGAGATTCACCAACTAAATTACACGAATACCATGCACGAGAAAAGAACGTGGCCACACACTTATCGTATTATTAGTTGTGAATACAAGTGCAGTGGCCGCTTGGAAAACATCCCAGAACGATCACTCAACAACAACAATCATGACCGAACGCTACAACCGCAAGAAACAGAACATGTTATCCCTGTTAATGATACTTTCCGTGTTGTGCCGCCCAGCTTGTAACGAGTCGCTTTCGCGGAAGTACATGGAGCTCACTACCATAAATCTGCGTTTAGTGTGAAATGGTACGTGGTAATACGTCCAGCGCTACGATGGTAGCAGGGATTAGTAAACCTGAAATTATACTATTTTCTCTTATTGATTTTCGAAATTCCAATTATTCTGGTTCGGTAAGTTTCTTCCCTTCCAATCTTCTCTTGACAGTGTAACAGTGTTCACTTATACGACTCAGTACATGCTGCAACTAGTCTCCTTAGTTAGATTTGTCGACCTGTATAAAATTATAAACACCTCAATCTAATGTAATTTCGACAGGTTCATTAGTGATGCCCCTAAACGCCATCCCATTCGTGATCAGCGACGCACTCGTATTTGAATTTTGTATAGGTCCAACCATCACAAATCACTCAAGGTAATCGGCGAGGGCCGTTAAAATGTTTCCGCAAAGAACATCATATGGCACTTTACTTGCGTGTTCTAAATTTATTCCGCGATAATAGTGTTCAGAGAATCCTACACTGTTATGAAGTTCCTCGCTGCCGTCAACCAAGAGCATGCACAAGAACTTCTGTGTGTAATGTGCGGGCGTGAGGTCCACCTCACAACCAGTTATTTCATGTCTACTTGCCGGTGCGAAAAATGATCAATCATCAATTATGCTTACCTAGTACTACCAAACGATGCGTAGCAGATGAATCGGGACTCAACTGTATCCACGATTCCAACTGGTTCCAATTTGGTGGTGCAACGTTTCTCAGTATGTCGTGAAATGTGCCAGATTCTAAGCAGGTCAACAACTGTGCGTGCATTTCAAAGCCATGATGAAAGGCGGCCCGTGAAAGACTGTGAGTGATGAGATGTAGTGTGTGTTTATAATTCCGCTGGTTATTGCTAACATGAAGTATGTAGATCAGCAGCTGACACCAAGTGGTCAAAATATTTTGACTGTCCGACTTCAGCTGTTGCGTGTGAGACTTGCTTGGTCTCAGGCCAACTTGAACCATTATATCGATGCGGTCTTCTAGGCATAGAGACATGTAGTGAGAGAAATGGAAGCGAGCTAGGGCAATCGGGCGAGACTTTGAACGAATTGACACGTTCGATCGGGCCGGATTAAGTCGGGTTTCTTTAGAGTTGTGATATACAATCTAAAAACGAAAAACAAGACAAGCTTTTGAATAGAAGGGCCTCATTTTAAGTTTGGCAAAATCAGTAAATCTAGGCAAATAGGAATCAATAGGAGTAATTCTAGCTATCCGAAGGGTACAGTGTTAAAAGACAATAGAGAAAACTTTTGGCGCAAACAACTTGCAATTCTGTAGCACCTATTCCAATATCAACCGTGGAACTGATTCTGGGGCATACAACAGATAGCATAACTGTAAAATATATTGTATGCCAGTTAATACTTCCATTTCCCGAGCAAGACGAGTTCATACATGTATCCTGCCGAAACAAGTGGGTATTATAGCAGACGGCATTTAACACTCTTCTCGGTCGATTTTTTACACGAACTTCATACAACTTGATAGTAGTGACGTCCTTCGATAGCCGAAGGTTTCAATCCCTCGTTTACCTCAAACGTACAAGTGTGATCAGTCTGATAATACCTAAACTACACGTAACAAATGCCTAGCGACAGAGATCACGTAACTAATTCGCTGCTTACCTAGCATGCCTTCAGATTGCGAATCAAACAGCCTTAATGTAGAGGTTAACAGTAAATCTATCAAACTTGTCTGGCGAAAAAAACTAGACAATAGATCACATATACAAAGGGGTAGTAGGATAACGCCTGATAGCCACGTAGTTCATAAAGCGCCAAACATGCTCCTTTACATAATGCATGTAATTTAACTACAGAAAAGAGTCATTTGCCTCAACAGCAGCGAGGAATCTGAAGAACCTACCGTCCCAAAGATACGGATGCCATCCGGCCACCGTAACCTATGAACGAAGCCTCCGCCTTGAGGAAAGGCATCTTTATCTGAGGACGCCGATGAACTCAAAGTACTGTTCAGAGTGGTGATCGGGACAAACACCATGACCAAACAACACGAGCGATCTTGAGTTTATTCTACGTTGGGTGGCATCACGAAGATATCCGTGGTAGACACTGGTCTCAACAATACAAACACCCCATGACAAAATATTGCGGCCACTTAATCTTCAGAACAATCTTTCTTATTATCAACTAAACAGTAATTTATGTTCGCGACAGACTCAACACTATAAGATAGCTGGAGACAGAACTTTCCTACAATAATCTTTAGAAAAGGCAAATTATACACAAAGGTATGAAAAACAGCTAGGACAAAATTATAGAATACGTCTAGGCTGCACGGTGCCTTCAGACTGATGCGTTGGCTTGACATAAACTGTCCTGAGGGGCAGATAGGCAGCTTTACTCAGTCAACATTAGAATTACCGAAGCGCATTTCCCGCAATCCGGGAGCAAAGCAATTCTCATGTAACTAAGACGAACGTGAGTGGCACTTCGTTTTACGTGAACTATCCACAGTGTACTACGACTTGGAAAGAACGCAGATGTCAACATAGGGGAATTAGCTTGACCCCAGTCATTACTAAGGTTCTGGCATCCATTATACTTCGTCGACTCACTGCAGTTCGGGAAGTAAACATTAGGGAAGAACAGGCAGGGTTTCGCCCTGGGCGGGGTTGTATAGATCACATTTTTACTCTTCGTCAAATTCTGGAGCAGCGTCATGTGTACCGCCGGCCAACAATCGCCGTATTCCTCGACTATAAAGGTGCGTTCGATTCGGTGGATCCGATCTACACTGTTAGGATCAGGGGTAAACCTGACCCGAAGAACACGATTCTGTGTCAGAAATCAGATATCTCAAGCCGTTACTGAGATATGCATCGGCGTGGGATTCAAATATTTCTTCGCGCGCTCACGCCGCCACAAGGTCAAGATTTTCTATAAATACAGACCAGTTTCTCATGTAAATTCGCAAAGCGTCTGGTGGCTAAATACATTGCTTATCCGGAGTCTGCTTTGTCCGTGTTCTCATTGGTTCTTGTCGTTCACAGTTTTGGGGCCAATCGCGTTATTCGTTCATCCGCTCTTCGTATCAATTATTCGCGTTCATGATCAGTAGGATTCAGTTATAACTTTAGAGTCGCTTAAACGCAGAAATGTACCGACCAAGGGTTTACGGTGAACTGTCTGACAGTTTCAGCACCAGGAGCGGCGTACGTCAAGGCTGTCCCTTTCACCATTTTTGTTCAATTTCGTCATAGACGAAATAATGGAGGACTGTCTGCGGCACTCACAAGATGCCGGCGTGGACCTCCTACCTGGTGAAAGACTGACTGATCTTGATTATGCTGACGACAAGGTGTTGTTGTTTGACACTTTCCAAGCAGCACAAACATCTGACTATTTCGCGTTCTGCTAAACGCTTCGGAATACACTTTGCAGCCTCAAAATGCAAAGTGCTTCTGCAAGATTGCTCTGATCACGTAGATTTATCGTTAGATAATGAAGTCATAGAGGTTGTCGACCGGTTTGTCTAATTGGCAATCTGCAATAGCGGCGGCAGAGGTGTAGGGAATGAAATAGAAGCGCGTATCTCCAAGGCTAGGGTGGTGTTCGCTAATCTGAGACACCTATGGCGACAGAGAGGTATTTCTCTGAAGCTTAAGGGTCGCGTATATCAGACAACAGTGAGGGCTGTATTACTTTACGGCAGCGAAACGTGGCCGCTCAGGGTAGAGGACGTGAACCGTCTTCAGGTATTTGACCACCGATGTCTGCGTTCGATCGCTCGTATCGGGTGGCACCAGCGAGTAAGCAACGAGGAGGTTAGGAAGCGGGTGTTTGGCACTGATTGTCAAACGAGTTCTTTTGTTCAGTCGCTACATTTGCACAGACTTAGATGGTTAGGTCATGTACTAAGGATGCCAGCTAGTCGTTTGCCACACCGAGCACTGTTTGCCGACGCTGCGGCCGACTGGCGCAAGGTGGACAGATGATGACCTGGCGTAGACAAATGAAATCGTTCACGAAGGGGTTGGTCACTGTAGGTCGGGTTCGTCTCCCGGGCTGGGGCCCTCGCGACTCACAGAGTCGGTGGCTTGAGACGTTAGGTGAGATGGCGGCTAATCGAGCTCAGTGGCGTGAATGTTGTCGTTGTTTGGCCGAGTTGTCTGTGAAGTGAGTGCACTTAATGATGCGGGGCAGTGAAAGCCGTAAGGAAGCTGTCTTGCTGATGACGCCTTACTTTCACTTACAGCTCGGTTGTTTTGCAAGGTGTAGGCACCTTGATGTTGTATGTTTGATACAGACGGGGATTATTTTTAGTAGTTAGGTCCCTTCCCCCCCACTTCTTTTTCCATCTCTTTTCCTATGCAGGGGTTGTTGGTTTTTTTCTTTTTCACGGTTGTGTGGCAGTTAAGCATCAGTGATAACGACTATTGTATTACTATCTTTGGTGGTGTATGATGAAGTATCGAATTACCCTCAGAGCCACTTTAGTGGGGTTAATCGGATGTGCTGCATCGAATTCGGAACGAGCAGTAAAATCCTCATGTTGGTTGACACTGGCTATCTGATATAACTCGTCACCTAAAAGGTGTATACACATCCAGTGTTCGACCTTCTAAACACCGCAGCACATCGACGCTGCCTTGGTAAAGCCAAAACGTGTAGCAGTTTCGCCGAGTGTTGTTCAATCCTTACCCGTTTCCATTATAGCATGCGGGATAATAAGTTACTCCAAGATGAAGTCCCAAGAAGAAATACTTTCAGCTGGTCTGCCACAATCGGTGACTTCCACTTAATCGAACACGTCAGCATATAACACGAATGTGCATGTTAAAAGGTGAAGCTGACATCATACCGATTCGAAAAGTTCACGTCAGAGGTGTTAAGGTGAGAGCAACAGCATGTTGGCTGACAGGCGCCATTCTGCCTGATTCATGGGCAGTGCAAATGGGTATGAAAAGTTTAGACAGTAATCGTGTCACCTGTTAGAGGTGTTCACTCTACGCAGGCTTCATCGGTGAAAATTTCGAAACCTGGTGACATTATTCTCTCCGTGAAAGGATCATTTCTGATCGGTTCGCTCTATTGAAGATCACTGAAAATACAATGAGCAACTGCTCCAGATGATCAGCCCGCTGGAGAATATAATGTTCTAGTTTCACTCCGATTTAGGCCTTGTAACAGGCAACAACCTGGTTCAGAATAGGGGGTAGGCCAAAGTTATCAAGGTTATGAAGAAAGCGAGTTCAAATGACAAATCTCACCAAGTTATTGTGAACTAGGAGAGTAGGATCTCATGAGAAGACGATCAACAAAATGCAATTTACCGGTTGGCAGTAGTTCAACGCTTATGAGCAATATCTGCAGAATAGTTTAATTGTTTAACCCATAAGCGCGGAACGAGTAGTCTTACTTAGCAGCATAAACACACAGTAATGGACAACTTCCGTAAAAGATCAAACCCACTTTGATGAGACCTAGTAATTTCATAGTAACATCAGCAATATGTGGTACTTGGTCGAAAATCTCCGAAAACATGGGACCGGTTTCGTGGTGGTCATTCCGTAGGCAGGCTGTAGTTATAATAATGATAATCGATTTGCAAATCATTTTTTCCGTGCATTTCAGGCTACCATAAATCCCAAATCACCTAGGATCTAAGGACAAACTGAGTCGTTGCATATTTCTCGCAGATACTACTACCATTTGCACTGAGCTATGCACTCCATTGTTTCCAGGACACACGACAGAAATGACCGGCAAATGAGTTGTTATTCTCTGAGCCAACTGATGTCAGTCAGTCGAGATGCGAATAAGTCTGGTGCCCGTATGTACTCGTTTGTACACTGACAAATGAACCAAACGATGTCACAGATTATAGGACGCGAAAGAGAACAACGAAAAACAACACTTATGACACGTAAAAGAAGCATTTACGTGAACGTTCTTTACAATATAGCTAGAGTTTTTCAGGCTTAATTATGTGATAGGGACAATGGAAACAAGATAAGGTAAGATATTGAGTCACACGTGGAAAAACGGGGAGAATGTTACTCCAGCAGATATGAAAAAATTGAACATCATTTACATCTGATTGCAACTTTTGCATTCGTCTAGAATGTTCAATCGGCTCCTCGGAGAAACACGCATCAGATTCGACTTTTGGTTGAGTCGAGGTCAGTGAGTGCGCTGGCCGAGGTTCAAACTTCGGTAGTGGAAAGGAAATGCACTACTGATGAGCCCTGATAACAGCGCAACTAGAGTATAGCACTTCTTTCTGAAAAGGGTTGGCTGACCCTCTGTGCGAGTGTCACAGATGTACACAAAGGTGAGTGATATTCACATAGATCAACCAAAATCCTTACTACTTACCAACACTTGTGATTAGCCTCAATTAAATAGTAGTCTACAAGCCAGCATTCTTCTCCTAAGAGATTTCATTTGAGATCGTTCGGGAAAACTTCAAAACAAAATTTCTCAGTGGTGCGTATCCTCATCAAGGCTGCGAACTCAACTCTAGCATCCATAGTTGCTGGGAAAGCATGTTGATCACAATTCCAACTAAATTACGCAAACATGGCGAATCGCAACACTTGAAAGTTCATACAAAATCATTTGTGAGAATCCTGAATAAGTTTCAAGACTGCAACGCGCAAAAACATGTCAACCAACAAAAAAGAAGCGGTAAAGGAAAACGGAAATCTCTAACTAACTTACTTTTGCAAACTGCGTGAACTCCAAGTGAAGCATCGACATCTGAGTCAAACACTGGTCGAGTTGGTGGGGTGACGCTAGATGTGAAACTAAACGCAAACAAGCCTTTTCACCGATTTCAATTAAATTCAGAGCGTGACTAACCAACCCGGAGCGTGCCTCAATTTGACGAGATCGATACATCACCCATGAAGCCAACAGCTTAACATAAGCAATTATATCGCTATCTGTCGATCCGTCTTCGCTCATCATCAGTTCAGCACTGAAAAAGGATGCTGGCAGAAGTGAGGAGTACAATCGATCCACCGCCTCGGACTCAAGCTCCGGTTGACATACAGAGTTTGGTTCACTGGCGACGGGGAAGTCTGCCACAAGCAGTGTCTCAGCATACAATACGGGATTGATAGTTTCACAAAGACTAGATAAAATGGCCAATCGATGTCGACCTAGTGTTATAGGTAACCGATTGATTAGGATCTTTACAGCTAAAAAGCGACGGGCATGTGCATAGCCTAATGCAACGTCCAAAATCGAGTGCTGACGAAACGCTTCTAACGTTTCATTGAGATCCGTTAAAAAGTAATTACGGTCAAGCGGATCCGATACAGAATCAGCTGGCGTATCTGACTGAATTTCCATGGAAAGAATTTCATTGAGGCAATCCAAGTGAAATAGTCGGCGTACTAAACGGATCCTCACATGTTCTTGTAAAGAGGCATTCGGCAAATCTACCAACCTGGTCATACCATGTTCCAAGAGATTACGCATTGCACTGAGAAAGATACGGCCGGTCAGCGTGAACTGTGGAGAATCTGCACACGAAGGCAGAAAGGATAGGCATTGCTTCAGCACCCAAACAGGACGATGTCGTATCAAAGCCAGCGTGGAATCGATCAAATTTCTGAACTCAGAGAGACTCGATGGACGACCGCTTAAATTTAGCCATTGTTGTTGGTACACCCATTCCACATCATGATGATGTTGACTTGCCAGTTCGATTGCGTCCTGGTAACATCCCTTCAGAATGAGATGGTTGTATAATTCAGATGGTGTGGTGGCGGCCAAGCGAATGGCGCGGATAATGTGACGTTTCGTGTCTGACTTTTCACCATAAAGTACCGACTTCCATAACACATCTGTACTCGCTTTTTGGTCCAACAATAACACAGAGCCGGAAAGAGTGCTTGACGCACTAGAGTCTACGTAAGCGAACGAGGCATAAGGTGACAAATTCAATTCATGCACCTGTTTTTCGTCCAGCGTTAATTTATCAACCTCAGAGTTTTTGAAATGTAGGATACACAGCTCTCCATTCTGTCTCAGTATAACCAACTGAACCGAATTATCCGATATGATCGGGGAGTCGGGAGATGGAGTACCGTCTCCTACACGCGGCACCCGCCACCAAGTCAAACGGAATGGCTGAGAAGGGTCAGGAGATACAACAGATTCAATGGATGGAGAGGAACAACAGCCGATCACGATGAACAGAGGGCTTAAGTGAGGCAGAGACCACACGGAACAAGTGCCAGAGCACTGGAGGGCTGCTACAACCGAAATATCTTTCGATTTGTGAGTTTGCAAAAATGATACACCGTCCATTTCGGATGGTACAGCTTGGTGAATGTGGCGCATCGCAGACGCAAGCCATTGTACCAGCACACCTTTACCATATCGCAGTTTAGACAAAACACCGCCAGTGGTCAAAGGATCTGCCGAACACTTTGCAGTTGGTACAAGTTCCAGATAGGGAGCATCAGCTTGCACTCGAAAACCATATAGACCTAGACTTCTGTGTAAGTTGGATGAATGAACTGAACGTGAAGAGAGAATACTCAACACCAGTGTCTTTGAGTCAGAGTCGTATGCCGCGGCAGTCAAAGGAGACGGATGCAGATTCTCTGGAATAATTTGCTCACAGTAGAGTCGAGTCATCAAGCGAGCAGGAAATCGAACAGTCTGCCAATCCAAATACCAAAAGTCCACGTGACCACTGAAGTGGCAGACAAACATGTGATTCCTGTCCAAGAAGGTGATATGTACTATGGGACACAGGGAAGCCCTTGGATCGGAGTTCGATAGGACAACTGGGGAGGAAATGAAGATGCTGGCTTGCTTCTCATTTTGCCTTTCGTTTTCCACTGCCAATAAGTTAATAACTTCCACAGAACCGTTGCTGTAACCTATCGCGATTAGACGTGATAAATCATCTCCATAGCTGTACAGTGGACTGTAGGCCACATAACGCCATTGAGGCCAAGGGTCTGTGTAACGAAGGAACCAGCGACTAGATCGACGGATCGGAGGTTTGGTTACTAGTGACGATGATTGCACTTTAAAAGCTGGTTTCAAATTGTCTTCGCTCATCAGTTCTACCAACAGGACGTCGTCTTCTTTAGCGGACGCACCCTCATTTGATAACAGAACACGGTCGGACTTGCTTACAAGATCAATGACTTCAACATTTTCGACCGTCACTAAGCATATAATTCGATGATCGGCATGAGTCGAGGTCAGGTAGCCCACCTGCCATGGACAACCCTTGTTATGTGCTACTGAATAGGCGACGAGGGATGCGGAGGGTGGACACCAATTGTCAATCGTAACCCGAAGATACTGCCAACAGGAGTAGAGGAAATTGTACACATTGTGTGCATAGTACGGCAGAACGGTGCGATGAAACAAGCTGAGTTCTGAATCGACACGAGCAGCAGTTCGGCGACGGACGATTCGTGAAGTGACGGAGTAACACCGTGCAAGACAAGTGGCTACGTCGGAATCGTCCAATAAATCACGGTACACATTCGGGCTAACTTCCCATAGTCCGATTTGCTCGCTGATACACGGTGAATGCGTTCCATCCTCTTTGGATATTTGAGGAGAGGCCGGCTTGGAATCACTGTAAGGATAAACATATGGGGTAATATTAGGTTATGAATTAAAAAACCCGCTTGAGTACGGTTAGCACTAGTATTGGGTACAGAAATGGATGGAAAAATCGGCCAGTTTCACTTGCGAGGTTGTCATGCCCCAAAGCTGCAGGGTCATATTGTCGACCCCAAGTCTGAAGTCTAAACTCAAACGTATCAGAAAAAAGTGCACGGGTCAAAGAAGATGAACATACAAATTTTCAAAGGTCCGAACTAGAAAATAAGAAATCTGAAAGTATCCATCACGTGCAGCCACAGTTAGTGTGAAAACGAGCGTTACTGAAGTGAACAGGAGCAACACTACGGTCTATCAGAAACAATAATGTAATCCAACTCTAGGCCTTGAACACGGAAAAGGAATAAGGTGTAAATAAACTAGCTAGAGCACAATGTTAATGAGTATACAAACGAATATTACTTGATCTTCAAATTGCAATTCGGATCAAGCAAACAAAATTACACAAAGTATGTTAGCTAATAGATAAGGACAATAAAACGAGATTATCGAACACACTAGGACATACGGGTCGTGCACCCCAAAGTCCAGACATTATGGCTTGTTCACTAATTCACATCCCAGGTGCGAGTCGTTGACAAGAAGATGAATATTCTCCAACAAATGCACGAAGAAACATACAGGACAGACAAAGTGTCAGTGTCATAATCCGAAGTCTGATCAAGACTGGTAAAAGATAGGTTGATGGTAACGGAAGTGCGTGGAAAAACAGCAATCACGGGTTTCAGCTCCGATAACTTCCAATCCTCCTAGCTAGGTTTAAATGACCGAACAGGATTTAGTTCGAATTTGAGAGCAGGGCCGATACAACGCGTTCCAGTGTGGCATACAAACTGCAGAATGGCAGTAGCAGTGACCAACAGAAGCGTCTTCCCTTGGGCAGCATAAGTCAGCACAGCTCTTCAACTGATCTCTCCGGGAGGAATTGAGTTTCCTTCTTTGATGAGTACAAATCTTTACCTCAAGAAGGATGAAACGTAACATTCTGAGTAGTCTACAATATCACACAACCAACTTAGCAAGTTCTATGGTTCGTAACCCCTTGTTGCGACTAACCATCAACAGTGTTTACATCCACTGGACTTTCTATTCTGACTAGACAGCATGAAAAGACCCGAGTGTTCAGTTAATGTTCTCAAATATCCGCAGGAAAAAAGATACTATAATCGCGACACCGGATAGTATCCACGAATAAAGGTGTCCGAGCGTTCGGACGTGAAGACTTTGATGGGCATATAACGAGACGTACATTAATGAAGGAGACCAATACCTTCGATGGACGTGAATGCTCCCGACGTCTCTGACAAGCTGTCAGGTTGACGGCGCTATCCCTCTCCACTGCAATCAGTGAGCATTCCCGGATTTTCAACTGACACTTACCTATCAGTCAAGTTATTCCACTCCACTAGGTTTACCAAGGTTGGAAGTTAAGTAAAGTTTGTTAGAATATAGGTTAATGGGGTCAATGACAGTGGTTAGCAAGGTCGCCCTAGAACCATGATGGCTGGAGTCTCAATATCGGTGAGGACAGGAACATGTACTAACGATGAACCTCAATGAGATCAAATTTCGAAAATATTTGCCTAAATGCAAAAAAAATTGAGGGACAAAATGTGTGTAATCTTCAAGTCATAACAACAAACTACCAATCAGGTGTGCACTATTAGCGAGACGGCACGCACTCTCTGAATGCAACCAGCCTATAAGTCGCACAGAATGGGGTCTGAATGAATAATGTAATGAAAGTGGACAATTTTACCGGGCTGGCCTATGATTCTCTCAGTTGGGTATGGCCAATATGTTTGTCATCACGTCGTCTACCAGAAATGCATCATTAAGCATGTCTAAACCTAAGCTGAAACACTCGAGAAAACACCCACAACCAAAACATCAACCACCACTAGGTAATAATTTTCAGAGTGCTGGTGGAATGCGCTCTTGCAGTCTCAAAATGCGAAGTGCTTCTGCAAGATTGCTGTGATTACGTAGATTTAATGTTAGATAATGAAGTCATGGAGGCTTGTTGACCGGTTTGTCTGCATCAACGGCTAGAGAGATATACAGAACCGAAAGAAAGCGCGCATCTCTGAGGCTAGGGCGACATTCGCTAATCTAGGACATTTCTGGAAACAGAAATGCATCTCTCTGAGGCTTGAGAGTCGCGTATGTGGGGCAACTGTGGGGGCTGTATTACTTTACGGCAGCGAAACCTGGCCACTCAGGGTAGAAGGACGTGAACCGTCTTCAGGTATTTGACCACCGATGTCTGCGTTCGAATCGCTCGTATCGGGTGGCACCAGCGAGTAAGCAACGAGGAGGTTAGGAAGCGGGTATTTGGTAATGAATTGTCATATCGCTGTATAACAGGCAGCTCCGTTTGTGAGTAGTATAGTGCGCATATTTGGGAACTAAAGGGCAAGTATCAACGCCAGGAAGACGATGGACCAGAACCGACTATTGGAATAGTGTGTACGCACTATGGGGGACGTGCCACCAGGGCGAACGACAACGTACTGCTGCCCAATGTGTGTGAATACACGTCAGCCGTGCAAATGAGTGTACGCGTTCGTGGTCCTATGTTTTAGCATAGCCTGTACGGTTTTTCATGCAATAAACAACTTCGCAGGCCAAGCGTCTTTTGCGGTCACAACGATACGAGTTCTTTCGTACTTGATGCAGCGTAAGTCACTTAAAGTGACACGTGTGCTAACGTCCTTTGATATCAATGTCTGCAACAAGTTAAGTCAGACGCAGATGTTAAACATGCCTGCATTAAACAATAACTGAATTCTCAACTTTTATTTTTCTTTGAACTTTTTAAAAACAATTTTGAACCTTACCGTCAGAGTTGATATACTCAGTCACACTAACTTTGTAGTTCACAGATGTGTATAAGGCATGCAAGGTACTGAGAATGAAAAAAAAAACATTTTCCAAAGACACTCACGGATTGTGTTCAGCGGACATCTAGGGTAACCGAATTCAACTTCGATAATCAACCGATATGCCTCTCTTCAACGGTAAGAAGTGTGCCTTTCAAATGAAAACAAAGACGTAAAGGGTTAATAAAACAAACAAAGGGAACGAGCTGATCAATATAGAGAACGCTCAATGTGCAAACGTACACAAGAAAACACCATGTTGAAATTAATAACTCACAGTCCACCGCTAAGATTTCGTTAGCATAATTAAATCGATGGAGTAAATCACTGTGCACAGTCACAAGCGAACTACACCATACTCTGGTCACAGGAATCTCCAAACGTCTATATGAATCGTCATGCTAATCCACAGCTTCCAACACGACTGACAGCAGCTCCATGTTTTCACGTCGGATTCCGGAATGGTTAATTGATCGGCCTATTATTTTATCAGCGAAAGAGCCGCCATCTTTAGGGCACATGAAAAGCTGCATCGTTAATTAAAATACAAGGTAGACAGCTAGTACAGCAAAATCAGATACTCCACCACGTATGATATGCTTACATCTGAAGATAAATCGAGGCCGATTCACATCGTAAGTTCCTTGGCACCTAGCCGTTACAGTTGATAGTGTCGTCGTCCCATAAACCAATAGCAGAGCATCAGCGCACTAGCAGATTGCCCAAGTCTGAGCACGTGCTCCAACAGATCAGATCTAACCATCGAAATACGTGAACGTTTAGGGTAAGGGTGGGGGAACTTTTTAATGTCACTGACTGATCGCCTCCTGACCACTCATTGTTTACTCGGTTGTGCAATTCAATGTTTGGGACTGAAAACAAACAGTGGCGGTCAAATAAATCAATAATCTTCTAGTCCCAATCACCCAATTAGCCAAACGCAGATATCATTGTTCTGTTAGTATACAGTACAAGAATTGCTACTATGTTGGAATCAAGATGTACATGGCGCTTAATTTCTGGTCACAATTTTCCAAAACTTCACGAAAAAAGGTTGAAATTCCATTCAAAGGTGGGAAACCGTCAATTTGCATACGCGAATTATTTGCGACATGTCGAATATCCCATTTTGGTAAGAAATTTAGCACCTGACCTTGAACCGATAACAGCTACACCACGACGTCGCACGGCATTCGGCGACGAGTATATTCAAACGTAAATCGACACACTTGTGAGAGAATGCATTAGCGAATCACTACTTTCTCACTGAGTACACAAATAAATACGTCCAAACGGTACCAAAAAAAAGCACGGAGACAGAAAACAGTCAGGCCAGTAAGCGACACAATTAACTCGACGCTTGCTCGCTGCCAAAGATTTAGGAGAGGGCCAAGAAAACATCACAATACTATTTCTAACGCTCTGAATTTACAGAAGACCCATCAACGGTTACCTACTAAGGAATAGAAGACACAACACTACCTACGACGTTTACAGAAACCTTTACAAATTTCTCCGTATACCATTTGCTTGTTTCTAAAGAGTGATCTACAAATTTACTAGGGACGAAGGATTGCACGTCACAATTACTTACGTGTGTAATATAACCATGTGCGATGTAAGCGTCGAAGATCACGACAAAAACCTGACAAGGATCTTCAAAGTTGCCAAAAAGTATAACTTAAGATTCAACAAAAATAGGTGTGTGCCGCACAAAAAAATAAGGTTGCTAGAGAAGAAACTTTCGCATATATTAATCAAGCCAGATCCAGAAAGACTACGGTTGATTCGTGATTATCTAGCAACCAGGAAAACGAGTAAGACAGCTCAATGAACCGGGCGCAAATCTAGGGTGCCTGTTTGGAAACGGTCCTTTCCGTGAGAGTAAACTGCAAAATAAATGGGGTTTTCTCAGCAAGTGGTCACTCGCGGTCAATGAGCGGCAGTATTGCCAAGGTGTAATGGATTCATCGCTGGTAACCAGGTCAGCTACAAAGTGCCACAAATTTTAATGGTATTACGACACGGTACATATTCTCCAACCATAAAAGGGGTTCAGTGGCCCGAAGGGGAGCATGTGGGCATCCGGATGGTGTACCGTTCCCCTGGTGTACTGTCCCGGTGGCGCTCGAACACCTTAGGTCTCCGTCAACCATGAACAAATTCTAGGGAAGGCATAGGAATCACCGTGATCACCGGCTCCAACGGGTATAAAAGGCGTGCCGAGTACCTTGGAGGCATTAGACACAATGTGGCCACCGAGCCGGACATCAAGAACGAGGCGTCGCAACAGTCTGAACTATCCTGGACTCTTTGGCTGGGCAGACCTACTGCATCGGATCCAGCTTCCCGTACGAATCCTCGAGCTACTGCGCTGCTTTTGTCGCAACCTCACACATGGAACATTAAGCATCCTGGATGGATGGACTCCATCCGAAGGGTGTATAAACCAAATTACTACTGTTTACTGGTCCCGACAGATTGCGAACTCCGTCTTTTGTCTCGCTGTCTTGTGGACTAAGATTTTTTTTGGATCAAAGACTGTCGTTGGGATCTCTCAAGTTAACATCTTTCGTCGGTCTGGGCAACCAGGAAGTATCTAGCTCCACAACTATGAACCTATACTGAGTATGGCTTTTATCGTGTTTTTACCATAACTCTTTGGCCAAGGTGTCGATGGCCGGCTTTGATTCCAAATCACAATCTACTGCACAAACAACCAATCCGCTACATTTTTCCAGTCCCCGTTAAATGACTTTATTTGTTGACCTCACAGCTTTGTTATCGGAAACACACCGCACAATCGCTTCATTTGTTGCTGGTGACGGAAATATTAGCCGGAATGATAGTGTCAAACACTATATTTTCGCCTGGCCGACAAGAACACATACTTGCCACCCGGGACACCATTTAAGATTATCACCCTCGAGGATCGGCCAGTCATGCACACGGTCAACGGGCAGCCCTTACATGTATATTGCTTAACCTCGCCATCGGTATACGCTGTCTTCCCGAAACACGGCCTCAAGATTCCAGCACGGTACTACACCTTCAAATTTCGTCGGCCGTTCTATCTACTTTGTTACCTTGACATGGTGATCAGGATTGTGCATTGCATCAATTTGGAGAGCTATGCAGACTGGGACTTCGTTCCTACCAGGTGCAATCTTGTCAGACAGGCGAAAGGGAGGTAATCAGATGAAAAGTAGATACATTCATAGGGTTTTACATCGCACCATTGATTGCGTAGAAGTGTTTATATGACGAAAGACGATCTCATGAGGATGCAACAGAACTATTTTTATAGTTACTGTACTTCCGACTAAAGAGGAGCGGGGTTAGAAGGGGTACCCTCAAAGAGCAGTCCGATCGCAAAACAGTCGACTGTGACCGCCGGTGCATTATCTAGTACGGTCGAGAGGCCCTCGATATCAGTCAAAAGCCTGTTGTAGCGTTAAATACACATACTGTGGGCAACAGTTACCACAATCAAACAGCATTGTCATACTCACTGTGCCTTTGACATAGGTGAGACTCGCATTAACAAATAAGTCAGGTTTTTGGGTCAGAAGCTCCGGGTGCAGTCCCCAAGAAAACTCTGTCCCCTGCTGTTCTGCAGGTCGGACTGGGTCCCAGACTCAAGATGGGACCTCTAAGGCGACACCTTCCATGATATAAATGACCAGCAAGCAACTGTCTGACCTTCTTCCAACTCCAATGTTAACTAACCTACCTTCAAACCAGGAAAATCGGCGAACATCGATGCATCTAACGTGTGAACTCTTCGATAAATAGGTCAGCAGGCTGTTCTGGTGAGCACCTTCTCGAGCCACTCATACGAAATGCGCCTTTACGATTCCAGCATTGTCCCTCAACCTTAGATAATGCTGTCGGTCAGAGGTTCCTTCTCAGGGTTTCTGGTGACGATGAATCCGAATATCGCGGACAAGTTGGAGTGCAGAGTTCACTGAGCTCTAAGACGAAAGGCAGCCTGCTCGACCGAATCCCTATGAATGGCCATCTATGTGTCACCAGACTTGGCACTTCAGTCACAGACCAGAAGAATGCCGTTTATTTGTCATATCTGCATGTGCTCCAATAGACGCTAGATCAGATGTTGTCAAGAATGCCTTCTACAACGCAATATTTGATTTTCTGAGAAAAACTAAACATTCGGACACCGTTGTGCTTGTTGGTCTTCCTATTCCAGATGGAAAGCGGCTCGGTGGAACGTCCCGCACTTACAATGGCGATCGGCTGATACAGGTATGAGTGTCCGATGAACCCTATACATCGAGTAGAGTATTTCAACACAAACGACGTCAATGAGTCAAGCGGAGATCAGTCCGTGCAATTCAACCACGGACTCAATTTGATCACATCGTCGTCGGCTATTGCTGGCGTCACCTCATTAAAGATTTTTGTACATTTTAGAGTAACCACTTTGACTCAGATCATGCTGTTGCTCGTGCCCACTTTGTTCTATTGTTTACTCAGAAATCATCTGCTCAGGTGGAAATTAGGCGACCAGGATACACGGAATGTCTATCAGACAGCAATGACAGTTGAATTGTCCAGGTCACAACAGTGGAGAGATCCGAACTCAACAGCTTTACGAATTTCTTATGAAGAGCTTTATTCCAAAGGATACGACGGAAGTGGGCTTTCTGCTGATTCACCAAACTTTACGAAAAAACGTCGGCTGCTCCACTTGACACCAAATACGACAAAGACCTCCGTGAACTGAAAAGCAAACATACGAAGAGTCTGCGTGAGACTCACTTCTCCGAGCAAAGCAGAGATAGCAAAGACAGTTTTATCGGATTGAAGCCGGGTGCTGCCTTCCATGTTTCGTTGTTGCACTAGCCTTCACTGAGGTATGTGAGAGAAAA
>LOND01028724.1:45406-85988 GCA_014220965.1 Paragonimus kellicotti | reverse complement strand
TTAACCGATGACGTGGGTAGATGTCAGTAACCGCCGATTGATAAGACCTACTTCAAAAATGCCCAGAATTCAACTTGATAAATATCGCTAATGTGCACGGAATGGACGATGACGGTTGGGTACAGTGGTAAACATTATCAGCTACAATTAGCTGGAGTTCACAATGGAAAATACACAAACGAGATGTGACGTATACATGTCAAACGGTCACTGTCACTGACAGCTGACCGGTTTACTATTTCTAAATTCTCGATGACGTTTTAATTATTTCATCTAACGTCTCTTCCGAGTTTTGGTTGTCGATTTTGTTTACTATCAGCCCTATTTACTTCTAGTATGTAGATTCCGTGAAGGGTATCGATATTGAACATCGTCATATGAACTCCTTTGATGTAACTGCGGTGTTCATGCACGTTTTGGTCACGGAAACAGTCAACTATTTGTGCGATCAGTGAGAAAAAATCGGAAACCACGTTCGGATGACAGAATCAAACTTAAAATAACTATCTCCAGTTGCAGCTAAACATTCAACGTATCTCAGGCGGCAAATTGTATCGACAATCTGAGAAGATAGCCATGAGACCTCTTTCAGGTATGTTGCCGATAGGTGTTCGTAAACACGAGAACCCGGACCTCAGCTCATCATTCAGTCTTCACACATACTGCCCATAAGCTGACGACATTTTCTATCATTATGATACCAACTGATGAGTCAGCAGTTGGTTTTTTGAATTTAAAATGCACCACACGCTTTTATTAGTTTTATCCGAGAAAGGGAATCGAACAACGCGTTCCACTTTCCAGAGGCCCGTATGACTAGACGCCAGGATGACACACTGTGTAGGCCGGTATATCATAAACAAGCATAGGCAATCTGAAATATACGCTTCAACAGATCTGTAACCATTACAAAAGGCGTAATCCAGTTCGAAGCCCAACAACTAGAGCAAGAAACTGGAAAAATGATTGAAAGTCATACAAAACATATTGAAGGAAAACGGCTGTCAGGATCAATTCATTCTGAATACGAGTGTCAAGCTTTTGCACGGGGTAACGCCTAACGTTGAGAAGAAAGTTTTGTTTATAAAAATTCCGTTTAAGGGGAATATTGTAAGAGATCACTTTAACCGTCACTAGCATAGGTCGCTTTGACGCACCTGTCTACAGGCAACCATGCAAGCCTGTTTCACCTCAACGTCGGTGTTAGGATTGAACCTGAGATACCAGCTACAAATCCACGAACAATTAACGCTAGTGTATTCGTTTTCATGTTAGTGTTGAACAGCAGAAAATGTTAGTTGCCCGACTAGAGGTTTGCCAGTTAGAATCAAGAAAGATTACCTGTCCTGGATTGGAACCGGTTGTCGAAAATCACTCACTAATGCCACTTTCGAACATCTGGCGGACAGCGATTATCGTGAGGATGTCACCAAGGCAGTATACAGAAATTTTCACCAGCACATTTTAGCGTCTACTGACTTAATCGTAGTCGGGTTGCACAATTCCAACTTATGCTCTCACTGTAAATTTGTTCATTCTTTGTGACTTCCGTCGTCACAGATCTACCACAGCCACTCTGGCCACAAACCAAAATGTGACCTCGACCGTATGAAGGGGCATTCGGTCCAAGTCTGGTCAAGTATACGAATTTTAGTGTTCGACTCTAACGTCAGGTTTATGATCATTTAATAGATTTTGTTTGTCTTACAACATATTTAGATGAAACCTCTGTACTGACCTGAAAAAGAATAAGGTAAAACAATGGTTTGTCACATCGTTGGTTCTGTTTCAAAGGGAATATTCAAACTGTCAAGCTAAGAACAATCGACTTCCGCAATAAGCGAATAGGTGTCATTGGAAAGTTACGGACTGAATTTTGCTTGAATAGGATCTATAAAAAAACGTTTGGGCACAGAAGTAAGAAAGATGATCGCGATCAAGTTATATGATCACCCCACTTTACCACGGTGTAGTTAAGGTTATGTGCCGACCCAAAATTATCCGGTCACGTGGACGGCGAGCAGTTTAACAATCACATCAGTAGTCCATCTTGCAGTTGCCGGACCGCACTGCAAGTGGTCTTTGCGTGAACTAAATGTCAAGTGACCGTGTCCCATGACTAGCACGCTATTTTATGACAACAAAAATAATCAGAAGGTATACATCTGTTTTGCCCCTATCATTTCACGATGAAGTGGATGAACTGATGTGGAAGGATGTAAGATTTTAAAGTTCTATCAGATGCAGGTATGCGCAAGAGAAATTGCTGTGAGATCCCTGAACTATTGAGGTGGTGTGAAGCGCTAATTGAGAAGATTGAACGATAGTGGATAAGCTAAGTGAAAGAGACGAGTAATCTTATCAAAACGACGCAATCGACGAGTAATACAAGTATGGCTATCGGTGAAACAAACATGATCGATACTCAAACTTAACACCTCCATAAGAATCGTGCAACAGACGCCAAACTACAATCCGTGATCAAAGTTTAGAAAATGAACGATAACGCCAGTCTGTTGAATCTACAGCAAACGCAACACTGTTTAGTGTGAGTTAAAGTCGGAAACCGTTCGGATAACAGAAATCAAACTTAAAATAACATACTCTCAGTTGCAGCTAAACATTCAACGTATCTCAGGCGGCAAATTGTATCGACAATCTGAGAAGATAGCCATGAGACCTCTTTCAGGTATGTTGCCGATAGGTGTTCGTAAACACGAGAACCCGGACCTCAGCTCATCATTCAGTCTTCACACATACTGCCCATAAGCTGACGACATTTTCTATCATTATGATACCAACTGATGAGTCAGCAGTTGGTTTTTTGAATTTAAAATGCACCACACGCTTTTATTAGTTTTATCCGAGAAAGGGAATGGAACAACGCGTCTCTAGAGTGTTTAGGGTTTTGAGTATCTCGACTGATTACAGTTAACGGAAATTGAGGTGTAACAGCCTGTTATAGTCATAAAGATGGTGTGTAATTCGAATCCACAAATTCTGGAAAGCGGATTTGTGGCTCAAGTCATTTTCGTTCGAATACTGACTTTATAAGATAGCACCATTTTTTTTAATGTTCTCGCCAGTTGCAATATACAGCAGCAAAACTAAACAGACAAGATGAAAGTCAAATAAATAAGTTCATAAACGCACTGGCCTTTCCATGGCGAAAACGATGACAGACGGAGTGTCCAGGCTCATGGAGTCAGTATATAGGACCACCTTATGGTAAGTGAACAACAAAATCTTGGGTGCTCTTAATTAACACACAGAAACCGTTCGCCAAATGTATCATGCAATTGATATACAGGATGTACATGACGACCCAGCAAGTCAACTTGCATTGCTTGGCACGTCCAAGCCGCACAATACGCCACTGATGCCTTTGGAGAAATCTTTTCACCTCCAGAGGTCGAGATTGATCAATTCCGTCAATGTAGAATCACAGCAGCTGTAAATGGATACAATGTGACGTGGATGATTCAGGTACCTGCATCTTGATAAGGTGTGTCCGTCAGTGAGCTTGTACGGCGCAGCAGACAATGACGCCGAGTTGTTTGTCCACCGAATGCACCGTGTTGGGCACCACGTTAGAAACAGCATGGTATTGCCTTGTTCATGAAGTAGTTTCACGCATACCGATGGACACTTCTATTGATTTTATTACGCTAGATTTGCCATGGCGTGCTAGTCCTTAGATTTTACACCACAGAAACGAACGTGTAAGTGGTACCCCAGCGTTGTAACCATTGAGCTCATCCCAGCCCAATCAGATTCGCGTGGGACACGAAGAGTCAACCACCCGAAGCAGAATTCCGACTGGGACTCCTAAAGCTGATTCGCTCACATCACTAAGCGGGCTGAACAGAAGCTAGCCGTTTGACTATCGCAAGGCACCGCTAATAACGGAGAATTAAAAGTATGCTCAAATAGATCTGAACAAAAAGTCTTCCTCATAAAGTAACTCAAAATGCATGTGAACCAATTTCGTGTGTTAAGTGAATTAGCAAAAGTATGTAGGGAAAAGGAATCGACTGAGTCGGTTCCGGCCTCGAAATATCTCAGGGAATAAAGTACAAGTCGAAAATAGGGCGTTATCACAGTTTTTCGAGGCGCGATAGATGAGATCAGTTTGACTTCCCAGTATCAGTTTCTTCAATGGATACCGAATGTGTCTGTCAGAAAAGGAGATGGTACCAAGACAAGTTAAATTCATATTGGCATTAACACATTCTGATAAATCATGTGTGTACACGCACGTGTTAACAATAACTAAGAGAATGAATGGATGCAATCCAGCAAAAAAAAAATTTAACGGGAAGCTGATCAGTCCTTCCAGATTTGGACTCAGTAAAACAACCTGGGAAATCTACCTGCTGTGTCGGGGACAGATAATGGAAATAATCGTAAACTCTTGGCAGATATTACCCATTACAGGTTGCGAATCAGCACTGCTCAAACTTTAAACCAAGCTATTATCTCATCATGCCTGTTCACAAACTCAGTTGTTCACCCATTCATAAACTATTTGAAGCTAACACTCATCATAGACAACAACAGATCAGTGGTTGACAGTAGCAATAAACATCGGGTGACGACGGAAATACAGCAAATACAGGCAAAGCTACAGCACATACAACGAATAAAGCAAAGGCTGGAATATCCTGTCTATTTAACTTCATGTGATAGGTTTAAAAAATGGACAAAGGTAGCTATAGGATTTTCGAATGGTGATCAAAACAAGTGGTGGTATGCGACGGCAAGAAGAAACAGTAAGCAGAGACCTGCACATTCGCCTTCACAATTTTCGTCTTTGAACGTACAGACTTAGCAGAAACTTGTGATACTACATTCAAAATATCTGAACTAGCCGTGCAAGGGGTTGGGTTCACACAGATACAAATTAAGAAACACTGGGGAACTGCACGATAGATTAACCGATAACGTGGGCAGATGTCAGTAACCGAATTGATAAGACCTACTTCAAAAATGCCCAGAATTCAACTTGATAAATATCGCTAATGTGCACGGAATGGACGATGACGGTTGGGTACAGTGGTAAACATTATCAGCTACAATTAGCTGGAGTTCACAATGGAAAATACACAAACGAGATGTGACGTATACATGTCAAACGGTCACTGTCACTGATAGCTGACCGGTTTACTATTTCTAAATTCTCGATGACGTTTTAATTATTTCATCTAACGTCTCTTCCGAGTTTTGGTTGTCGATTTTGTTTACTATCAGCCCTATTTACTTCTAGTATGTAGATTCCGTGAAGGGTATCGATATTGAACATCGTCATATGAACTCCTTTGATGTAACTGCGGTGTTCATGCACGTTTTGGTCACGGAAACAGTCAACTATTTGTGCGATCAGTGAGAAAAAATCGGAAACCACGTTCGGATGACAGAAATCAAACTTAAAATAACTACTTCTCAGTTGCAGCCTAAACATTCAACGTATCTCAGGCGGCAAATTGTATCGACAATCTGAGAAGATAGCCATGAGACCTCTTTCAGGTATGTTGCCGATAGGTGTTCGTAAACACGAGAACCCGGACCTCAGCTCATCATTCAGTCTTCACACATACTGCCCATAAGCTGACGACATTTTCTATCATTATGATACCAACTGATGAGTCAGCAGTTGGTTTTTTGAATTTAAAATGCACCACACGCTTTTATTAGTTTTATCCGAGAAAGGGAATCGAACAACGCGTTCCACTTTCCAGAGGCCCGTATGACTAGACGCCAGGATGACACACTGTGTAGGCCGGTATATCATAAACAAGCATAGGCAATCTGAAATATACGCTTCAACAGATCTGTAACCATTAAAAAAGGCGTAATCCAGTTCGAAGCCCAACAACTAGAGCAAGAAACTGGAAAAATGATTGAAAGTCATACAAAACATATTGAAGGAAAACGGCTGTGTCAGGATCAATTCATTCTGAATACGAGTGTCAAGCTTTTGCACGGGGTAACGCCTAACGTTGAGAAGAAAGTTTTGTTTATAAAACTTCCGTTTAAGGGGAATATTGTAAGAGATCACTTTAACCGTCACTAGCATAGGTCGCTTTGACGCACCTGTCTACAGGCAACCATGCAAGCCTGTTTCACCTCAACGTCGGTGTTAGGATTGAACCTGAGATACCAGCTACAAATCCACGAACAATTAACGCTAGTGTATTCGTTTTCATGTTAGTGTTGAACAGCAGAAAATGTTAGTTGCCCGACTAGAGGTTTGCCAGTTAGAATCAAGAAAGATTACCTGTCCTGGATTGGAACCGGTTGTCGAAAATCACTCACTAATGCCACTTTCGAACATCTGGCGGACAGCGATTATCGTGAGGATGTCACCAAGGCAGTATACAGAAATTTTCACCAGCACATTTTAGCGTCTACTGACTTAATCGTAGTCGGGTTGCACAATTCCAACTTATGCTCTCACTGTAAATTTGTTCATTCTTTGTGACTTCCGTCGTCACAGATCTACCACAGCCACTCTGGCCACAAACCAAAATTGACCCCGACCGTATGAAGGAGCATTCGGTCCAAGTCTAGTCAAGTATAACGAATTTTAGGTGTTCCGACTCTAACGTCAGGTTTATGATCATTTAATAGATTTTGTTTGTCTTACAACATATTTAGATGAAACCTCTGTACTGACCTGAAAAAGAATAAGGTAAAACAATGGTTTGTCACATCGTTGGTTCTGTTTCAAAGGGAATATTCAAACTGTCAAGCTAAGAACAATCGACTTCCGCAATAAGCGAATAGGTGTCATTGGAAAGTTACGGACTGAATTTTGCTTGAATAGGATCTATAAAAAAACGTTTGGGCACAGAAGTAAGAAAGATGATCGCGATCAAGTTATATGATCACCCCACTTTACCACGGTGTAGTTAAGGTTATGTGCCGACCCAAAATTATCCGGTCACGTGGACGGCGAGCAGTTTAACAATCACATCAGTAGTCCATCTTGCAGTTGCCGGACCGCACTGCAAGTGGTCTTTGCGTGAACTAAATGTCAAGTGACCGTGTCCCATGACTAGCACGCTATTTTATGACAACAAAAATAATCAGAAGGTATACATCTGTTTTGCCCCTATCATTTCACGATGAAGTGGATGAACTGATGTGGAAGGATGTAAGATTTTAAAGTTCTATCAGATGCAGGTATGCGCAAGAGAAATTGCTGTGAGATCCCTGAACTATTGAGGTGGTGTGAAGCGCTAATTGAGAAGATTGAACGATAGTGGATAAGCTAAGTGAAAGAGACGAGTAATCTTATCAAAACGACGCAATCGACGAGTAATACAAGTATGGCTATCGGTGAAACAAACATGATCGATACTCAAACTTAACACCTCCATAAGAATCGTGCAACAGACGCCAAACTACAATCCGTGATCAAAGTTTAGAAAATGAACGATAACGCCAGTCTGTTGAATCTACAGCAAACGCAACACTGTTTAGTGTGAGTTAAAGTTAATGGTTCTTGGGCTTTTTAATGCTACTTCGTTTGTCTCAGTGGTGTGAACATATTCAATCCGCATGGACCTGAAGGTGGCATTATCTTCGAAAGTCGATGCGTTGACAACAGACATCCACTCATTGTAAGCGGGGCATTTTCAGTCTCTGCCATGTTGAAAGAACCCTCTTTGTTGCCCACCATTTCTACATATTAGGGACCCACAAGTTTCAAACGGGACAACGCCCCGTCAGCAAATCGTATATTGCGTGACTACCCTCTGGAAGAATTGCACTTCGAAATGAGTAAACCTGAGGTCTTGAACCCAATGCCATGGAAAATCTGCGTTTAATTGGCCCTCCAAGTATACAAAGACGTCAAGGCCGAATTGACGGATGGTTTGAAGCTCGTGCGGAGCGGGGGTTGAGTTCCAGCACACCAAAACCTCTCCTCGGAAATATGTATAGTCGAGGTATCAAGCTGCTGAGGCGAAATGGAGGAATGGTTTTGTCTTAACGGTTTCGGGAATGCGGTGTAGGAGGTAGTTGCATAACTTTGCAGTGGCCATTTCTTCAGATATTCGTGTACAATTCACCTAGGAGTAAAAGCTGGCCAAACGCAATTCATCAATAAGCTTTTCGATATCACTCACTGGCACATAGTGAGAAACAGTTGTTGATAAAGGAAAACTGCTAAAAAATGGATCAAAGCAGTTAGAACACGAAAACTGGTAGATGCAAGCATTTCGTATTGACTCGTCAGTACCAAATTTACAATAACACGGGTGCGTTTTTTTATAGCAAACAACTAGAGGGGTGGATAATCAATAAGCGTGTTAGCATAGGTCATTAAGTCCAGGGAATGGTCAAATTCACGAACAGTTGTTTCTGAACACAGAGAGCTGGCTTGAGTTGGTTGATTGCGATTGCTTCGGCGAACCGTAAGAATCTGAAGTTAGAATGGTGTAACAGGACTCTGAAATGCACAAGATGGATCGATAACGTGACCAGTGGTCAGGACGTGTCTGGCGACTGAGGAAACTGGCTGTTTACGTGTTTCAGCAACATTGCCGTTCTCCGATAACACGGACTTCTGAACCCATTTAGGTAAATGTTCCTTCATTCTGGAGCTCAAGCACCTCTTTCAGTTCTACCTATAACTTTCTCCGCAGTATACCATACAATTAGTAAATACAATGTGAAGAAAGCGGCACTGATAGGCTGATCTCCTTTGACTGAAGGCACCGGTAACTTTTTGAGTCCGAGTGACTTAACGGAGTTCAGCTGCATTGAAAGTTCGCTTAATTGAATTTCTCAACCGTTGTGTTGTTTGGTGCATGATATAATCACCCTTAAAAGGCAGCTCTATGTAGACCTTTTTCTCTACAGTGACCACCTCTTCAGATGGTACTTTTTGTCTACTGTGCCTATCTATGAACCTTCTGGAGGTGACCTATGCTAACCCGTTTACTGATTATCCACCTTCTAGTTGTTTGCTATAAAAAAACGCACCCGTGTTATTGTAAATTTGGTACTGACGAGTCAATACGAAATGCTTGCATCTACCAGTTTTCGTGTTCTAACTGCTTTGTTCAAACTGTTCAAGGGAACCAACTGTTTCAAAAGACGGATTGGCCAAATAATTCCATATACTTAAGAAATCTCGAACTCCTTTGCATTAATGTATCAGTGGGAAGTCGTGCCAAGTTTCAATCCGGTACATAGTGGTTTCAGATGGTGTGTACAAAAATTACACAGCAAGTACAACAAATGAAAGCCGATCAGTTATTCTTAATGTGAACGGCGACAGATTCGTGGATATTTGCACAACGTTTGTCGAACTCACCTTAACATCTTCTGAATGCCACGGGCTATCAAGCGCGGTATCTGAACACGTCCCGGTAATATCTTCGGTAGTCGACGGACATTGTTTGCGAGCAGTCACCAAACGGAAGACAGAATTACCTTGCATTCGCTCTTGTGCTGTTGGCGGCCGCTCAAGTAAGCACTTGCCGCCCGAGTCAAGTGATGCAGCCACCTCGACATTCTTATATAATCCTTCAGTGTATGCAACGTCGCTACCTGTCAGAAGCTCCTCGCTGTGATAAAGTTCGGTTGGAGAGGGAAAAGCGGTAACCAGACTGGTGGCCGAATCGTGATAATGGTGGACTGTGGTGGTGATGGTGAGGATCGTAAAAAGTGACTGGAGTTGAGGGGTGTTGAGGTGAAGTGAACGGAGTGGGAAACTTGTGTGTTGTCAGACGAGCAAAAAATGCCTCAAGTTGACTAAGAGTCAACGCGTTGTGCAAGGTTTCCAGTGGATACACCTCAGGTACACACGGCGCGCTGGGTACGAAAAAATCGTTAGAGCTGCCAGCTATAAAGGGAAATCGACGAGAGAAATCGTCTGTAACAAATGAGTCATAACCATGATTAATTCCATAGAAAGTTTATGCCAAGCTGTATGAGAATGGGCAGCAAGATTATATATCGATCTCACAGATGCCGTACAAACAAAAGGTACTTTTCAACGCACAATATTGAGATTATTAAAGTGACTGAGCGCTACTTACGAGTCGGAGTTTTTTGGATCACATTACAGTCATCCATCAACCGCTTGATGTCGGGAACACTACTGCAAGCTTGGCCATCATCTCTGGAGCCGCGTATGACAGCCGTGCTGATCAGACTGCGACAGAAAGGCCGAGGAACTGGAGCACCTAGAGCGACCGCTAGAGACGGTTCACAAGATAGGAAAGAAACAGGGAAACGAGGGTAAATGGGCAACGGAACGGAAGCAAGACGGGAGTAAATATCAAAGTGCCAACAGCAAAACGAACTACTGGTCGAACTAAACAGCATCCGTGAATAAACATGGCTCAGAAAGCAGCACACAGAAAGAGTAAACAACAGACAGTGAGAGTAAACTAGCATGCATTCACACGAGCAGAACAACAGATCGAGGGCAACGAAATATGGAATGGGTGAGAAATGGCAAACGGTGATATGGGACAACGGTCCTCTGTGTTCGAATTTACTACGCACAAACGTCTACGCGCGGTCGCTTTTTAGGGAGGAGACATGATACGCACTACGCAAGAGTTAGAAGGCCCAATGCGCTAGTGGCCCTGGCTGTTGCCGATGCTCACACAGCATATGAAACAGCATGCATGTAAGCAGTAGCCTACCAACATGTAGTGATTTAACGAGGACAACTAATGAGAAGTATACAAGAACAAAAAGAGAGAGGAAGGTCGAGTGCCGTTGTTTTATGAAGGATGACAACTCAGAAGGCAAACATTCGAACAGATGAACCTCAGACTGTTAAACGCAATTTTCGGCGCAACACCGATTTCAGCTTTGGTCAGTACCCAAAGGGTATAAAAGCTGGAGCTACCGTTAATTGTACGCGCATGGAGAAAGATCAAACAGACTACTTTGACTTTTAACCAAAGTTGCTGATGGAACGGTATTTTTCAATAAACTTATTATTATACAGTTCGCCTTAAGTTTGAATGAATTCGATCTAAAACGACCAGATCTAGAATAGCCGTGTCGAAAGACTTAAACACCGTAAAAAATAAGTAAAAAACACATCAAACCTGCCGGTGATAAAACTTGAACATGCACTGTGGAACTTACAAAGTAGGTATGTAGAACAAAGCAAGTATAGGATATTTGGCACCAGCAGGCCATCAAATAAAAACCAATTTCCCCATTGTAAATTGTGACGTCAAGATTATTCAGTTGAACATATGAAAAACCAGATTATTTGTTAGCTTAAATGCATTCTAAAGTGCCACGCAGCTTAATTGTGTTGAAAAATGTAACACTTTAATCCGTTTTCAAGTGGATTTAACTTTGATTCGGTATCATACAAGTTTTCGAGTTACAATTACTTCAAATGTCAGCTAACTATTCAGAACCAGATCAATCGCGGACAAACGATTTTGGTTTTGAAATCTAATAAGACATATTTTCCCGAAAATCACCTGAACATTGTGACACTAGTTTACGTCAAATTGAACGCCACTCACGGTTGACAGCTTTCGGAACCACATAGACTTTCCACCTTGCACTTTTCGAAAGGAAGCAATAGACCAAGATACTGAGTGTCTAGATGTGATAGTTCGGCCCAGCCTATTGTGAGGTCAATAGCATCATGGTCAAAGCGGTTGCCTTGTAATAACGTGGACCGAGTTTTAGGTCCCGATTGCAACAAAGATACACACTATTGACGAATTCTTACAGGAGTGGAATGTTAGTAATAGTTTATTTAAAGTTAACCAAATCTGTTTGTAGTTAGAGCATTTTCAAGTACAATATTAACAGTTCGGATTAACGGACTGATATTGAGTTATTCATCAAGCAAGATGATTGAATTGCGAAAATGTTTCATCATCAGAAGGAATAACAGTGCACACACGTTGTATTACCTCACCAAGTGGCAGTTCACGCGCGATTCGCAGGCTAAATTAAGCGAGTCGTCGAATCCACGCAGATACAAATATTGAAAGGAACCGAATGGTAACTTAGTTCCAGCTATCATCGACTGCAACAGTAGCTAATAAATGGAAACCAGTGGGAGACCGTCGGCACGTTTAAAGTTGTTATGCTGCACTGCGCGAGAAACTGTGTAACTGGAACTGTCTCAAACTGATTGAACACTTTAACAATCCAGACAAAAAATCAACATAAGAAGTCGTGTAGTGTGACACAGCTAATTTAACCCTGGCGTAACCTATTCACTTCGAAAATAAACAGAACTCAGAAAAGAAGACTAAGCTTCGGTTTAAATCCGACTTCGTAGCGCTTTGGAAAATGATGAACCGGTTCAGTGGACGAATAATACCCACTGATAGAATCGTATAAATGAGAGTCGCGCATGACAAACTGATGAAAGCAGGCAGAACACGACCACGATCTTAAAAATGTAGGCGTGCGTTCAACCGTCGATCAGGCAAGGATGGGAACAAGATCAAACGGTGGCACAATGGCGCAAGCATGGGATCAAAAAACCAAGAAACGGAACTACACAAAGATGCAACACAATGTGGAATACAGGCGCATTACGTAGGACGGAACTGAAACGTCGGTAAACTGATTCGTGGTCTAAAATTAGAAAAAAGCGTATTAAGATAATATAAAGAGGTAACTACGGTAATTTATAACGGAAACAAGTCGTAGGACGGTACGCTGATTGAAATCAGGCTGGAATATGTGTTCAAGGGGACACGACGCGGAATGAGGCACCACAACACGATAACAAAGGAGTGTGCAGGTATATCCACAGACGTAACATATAATGCGACAGGACGGGTTAACAGGAGAGAAGGACAGCCTGCCTGTGTCCCATGTGCGGAGGTTTGCAACAGTTTTGTGCCGAAATACAAAGAGTACATGTACTATCTCTGATTAGATAGAAATGTTACTACATTGGCGTTAAACAGAAAACGTCATAAGCTGGTGCAAGAGTAACGATGGAGCTATGAGTGTAGAGCTGTGAAGCAATAAAATCTGGGTCAATATAACATATCTCAAGCAAGCAGGTAGGAGGATCTAAGTCAATCAAACCAGAGATTTAAAGAAGTTATCATCATTAAATTGACGAAGTAAAGTTGTAAATCAACAAATTCTCGGTAGGCACACATGTATTTTCATTGTAAAAATTCTCAGATTATGATCTTAATTCCCATAAGATATTTGAGGGAGCACACAATCATGATTGTAACAAAACAAATGAACAAGCAAACGAAAAAAACGAGCTGCTGACAATCGATAGGGTGATTGACATTACCAAGTCGACATACATTCATCATGCAACTGGTGCCTCAAATTACCACGAACAACAGTAGGTAGCAGATGGTACAGATGCTTAAGTGTCAAACACCTGTGATAGGAATAATAAGCAACCAGTAATCGCTACCAACCATCCTCGATTTGGGGAAGCTGTTCAATGTGTAATCAGAACTGTCCCAAATGTGTATGTGTTACACAGCTAAGTGATGAGTAATCCCTTTGCAAACGGCTTCATGTAATCTACAAGACACACGCGAGGGATACGAACAGTGTTAATCAAACGTTATAACAAACGGACAATATAATATGCACAACAAAAAGCAGTAGTTGGCATCAGCTAAAATCACGACAGCCACACCCACCTCGCACCAGCCGTTCAATGTCCAAGTTGTAGGGGCTCTGGTGACTCGGATAAGTAAGCGCGTTTAAAGCTTGGTTGCTCATTGAGTCCGTCTCCGCATTTACCGTTATGGTCGCCCGGTCGTCTAGCATCACCGTATAGTTGAGCATTGCATCACGGCATATGGTACTGTCAGGACCTAGCGCGATGCTACCTTTGTTCAATTCAGGTAGACTTGGCACGCGATCCAGCAGCTCCGAGTCAGGTCCTGGCGGTGGTGGCGGTGTAATACAAACGTCGCGTAGCCAAGGCAAGCGTAGCGGTGAGGGGATATACTCGGTTGGATGTAGGAACAACTCGTGAGGGCACGAAAATATAGAGCCAGTGCTGTGGCATCGACGAAGCCGTGGAGGGAAGCGCGTGGTCAAGATGGACATATCATCCAGTGCCGGATCTGGAAAGAGGAGATAATGTGGAAGGGTATGATAGGAAACTGGGTGACCGCTACGATCAGACCCAGACCGATCCAACTGGATGACATGTGATGCCACTGGTTACCGCTGATGCTAACTGACGGACAATTGTCAAATTCTTCAGAATCCATAAGGTTAAGGAATAGAATAAACGCGGAAAATGAGTCACAGTAAAGCAATGGGACTCGTAAACAGACGCCAATATTCAGTGTGACGTCTAGCGAAACATCGTTTCCTTTTTCCCAGTTCATACAGTAAACCAATAGTATCCCGTGCGAGATATTCAATCAAAATGTCACATAACATCAACATGCACAGACAGTCATTTTCAATAGGCAAGAACATTCCACTATAAGTTTTTATTATGAGGCGTAACTGAGATCCTAATGAATCCCGATCGAATCAACAACCACTTAGTGATCGTTTTTATCCAGGCGTTCTGGCTAGGTAGATGGAGATCAGAAAGCGGAATACTACAATGTCGACCGTTCTAATCTCCCAGGATTTGCACGAGATATCGAGGAAATGAATGAGGTAAGTGATTCAGTGTAAATCACTTGTGGAACTGTTGTAACCCTCCTTCTGATATTAATTAACACGGAAATCTCGATCCCGAAAAATTATCGCAACTGTCCCGTGATCTGCTCCCAAGACAAGCCAAAAGACGCGTGCAAATAGCAAGCTTTGTTCCGTCCCGAGTACGTGTCACATGGCGAAAAAGTACAATTTATAGGGTTGTAGTGACCAGAAAAACACCCGAATCATCAAATGGAACCATAACGGAATAAGAGTCGGACGGGTAGAAAAAAGACTAACCAAAGTCACCGCTGGACCACCCTGAACAGTTCCGCTAAGTAGGGTTAAGCCCATCGTTTTTTTTTCTATCTCAGGACGGAGGCGGTTTTTGGACGGAAAAAAATGAGCGCCCTAACAGTGACATATGTGCAGGCGACCTTTGGCGCTGATCAATGTGACAAAACGATTCGGACATAGGCTCTGTCAATCACGGTGTTACTGCTAGCTGAAGAAGGTTGGGGACTTTCAAAGAAGCAACACAAGCAGTAAGTAGCTACGGGATTAAAACACCACTTGTATCAAAATAAACACGTAAGTGACAAAAACTAGAAGTATTTCGGTAATTCTTATGTGGGAAGCAAAAGACGCGTTCACGGTAGCGCGTATCGTTTGGTTCGTTAATTTAACTATTCGTGGTGAATGATTCCATACGTAAAATCACGTACAGCACATTGAGTGTGTCTTGGAGGTGCTAATTTGATTATCAGTTGATCAACAGGTCACCAGATCGCAGTGTTTGTTGAATCAACAGCCTGAGACCACAGGTTTAGGTAACAGCAGTTCTAGAGTCCACATAGCAGTTTTTACGGCACATTCATTTCGTCAACATTCGGAGCTGCGATTAAATCTGATATGACGAATATCTTCACTTATAAGATAGAAAGTCGAGAAGACATTGTGTGCAATCTCGAGAGTGTGCAGTACTGTATGTTCTGTCCGGGGACACACATGAAGGTACCCAATATTGTAAAAAGCCGTAAGTGAACATGTACTAGTTTCTGATTAGTAAGCATCTCACGATGATTCGCTATCGTTCATCGGTTAAGGTAGTTCTGCAAGTCAGATACCCAAGCTATCCAGTGACCTCAGTGAGAAGTTTAGCATTAAATCAAAAGTGGGTGTGTTTACATTAATCTTTCTATTGACACGATGGCATGATTTTGAGAAACCACCGTGTTATTGAAAATCGTAAAAACTGAGAAGTGTGTCTAACGTGCTAAAGGTAGAGTGGTTCGGTAAAATTGAACAATGCGGTCGAATTCTTTACAAATGTAATGTAAAGTAGCGTAGCTCAGGGGAATTGTTTTATTCAGTGTTTTGATCGTTTAAAATATCTGACACAATTTTGGTTGAAACTCTCGATGTCCGTTGATTACCTAACCAGCACTAAAGACTCCTTCGAAATTGTATCCCAAAAGAACGCTGTATACGAGTAATGTTCAATGTTATTTCTACCACGCTCTCATAAATGGTCTTGAAGATTTCTATGAGATTGTAAGGGCAAATCATGCATGAATCAGTTTCATTTGGATAACTTTCCAATTTCTTTGTCATCTCCACTTCTGTGTACGTAATATTTCGATTGACGGTTGGAATCGTGATATGACATGGACCGGTTTCGTGTGCACAGAAGACGCTGACGCAACCAGCCTCCTTGCCATAAAATTGATTGCGCTCGAATGATCAAAACTACGTGGTTGGTTCGTTTCAATTATTGTTGTTACATGCAGTTCATATGAAATTTGCTGGTTTTACGTTAACGACTGATGAGAACCTAACTAATCCAAAATCAGTTAAATATGCGTTTTATGTAATACGAGTTGAATGCAAAAATTATGCCATTGTTACATCGCTGCGATGACATTACTGAAGAGTTAACGAGGTAAACAACCGTTTTCAGGGTTTATTAGCGGACGTTTACATTTGCTTAAGAGATTTGCGAAACAGACACGAAAAATAAAAACAAGTCACTGAACGTCATTTAAAAAGTCGATCACAGTGGATTTACCTGATGAGTGAGACGAGGTGGCACTCGTGCTCACCTCTAGACATGCTGATCGATGTCGATAGGCTCACAATTGGTGCAATGTTGTGGTAGCAATATAGCTTAGACATTGGAATGATCAGAGTCAGCAGGAGGCCTCAGAACCATTGAGAGGATTGCTAAGGTTCAAATTACCAGTTTTCCTGTAACATTTGAAAACTCGCATCAATCATGACGTATTTTTGTTCGTACTCGTGCCTTGTTGAAGCATTCACCGTCTGTGTCGGTTTTCGAAATAAATAAGCTGTGTGCCATCAATGTTCTTGGCTAACAACATTACTAAGTAGATCTGATATCTGAATGGCAATTTCCGATGTAGTTCCTTTTCTCTCTGAATACCTCTTTATGTGTTTCATGAATAACATTACTGTCCAAAAAAAATGAAGACGGAACTTTTAACTATTGAATAATCGCGATTCCACAAAGTAAGGCAATATCAAACGGTAATTGCATCGGTGAATCGAGAAAAGGTCATAATCATTCGGCCGCATTAACACAAAAACGGTATAATTCAGGTGACATTTAGACCGAGGAATATCTATATTGGTACCTGTAAACTACGGCAGCAAGAGGAACCCAAGGTTTGGTTGTGTAGATCGTTAAAAGTAAGAAACCATAAAAACGGAAATCAAGCGCAACGCCAAAAAGATCATCGATATTCTTACTTCTAGCACAAGTGTAGCAGCAATCCAAGTAACAGCAATCTCATAAAGATTGCAACACATACATATACGTGGACATAGTAGGAGCAAATGAAATGTTGCGAGATATATGTGAGCGAAACAAATAACTCACTTTCCTGGATTATTAATGTTGGTTTGTACTTGCTGTTTGTTGGCTGCAAGTATTTCGCAGTAGCGTGCGACTGATAAGAGATAAAAACAGGAGGATGATAAGAATTCACAGACGTAGACCCAACTATCAAGTGAAGTAATTTTCACAACGGCCATTGGGTGAATGACCTTACAAGAAAATAATCAATGTGAACAACGGAGGAAGTAAAAGTACAAACGATTACAGAAGCAACAAACGGGTGAATTGGAGCAAACTTAAATAGCATTTCCTAGAAAACCTCGCGAATAGTAATAGAACACTCAAATCGTTCAGAGTATTGTCAATTCGTACGAATCAACATGACCAACCGAATTCATGTCCTCAACTCTTGAATTAATGTCCGATTAAGTATGCGCAGTTTATCAGTATTCAATCTACGTAGGTTGCACATCAGCAAACACAACGGTAGTTGATTCAGTTGAAAGCCAGATTTGAGTTATCAATAATAGATAGGGACGACTGATCGACAACGGTCGCATGGCCAAAACGAAGACAGAGTTCAAAGCTATCAGATAGACGACATGATTCAATCTAAGTCTGAAAGCGAACTCCACCGCCTAGCCTTGTGTGTGTGTGTTGTGTGAGATGTGTTGAATGTGTGTGTCGTCTGTAATGCCTCTAGTGGTCAGGCATATAAGTTGCAGGCGTGGCAGCACGCTGTATGTGTTTGCGCGTAGCGTTCGAGGCATCGCTGCGACAGGATCTGGGTCGCTTGTTTTGGTTCTGTGTGTGTGTGTGTAATGATTCGTGTGTGTTGCGGGGAGAGTCGCAACATGCAACTTTGGGAATTTACATCTCTGCTGCGGATTGGCCTTATTATGGGTGGAAGCAACCGGCAATCAGAAGCGCAGAACCTTGAAAAGGGTGTGACCATACTGGTAGCAACCCCTGGACGGCTGTTAGATCATTTAACCAACACGAAAAACTTTCTCCGACACAACCTGAAAGCGCTCGTCATAACGAAGCTGACCGTCTTTTGGATATTTGTTTTGAGGTTTGAAATGCGTCACATAATCCGTCTCTTGCCGTCTTTACGACAGACTATGCTGTTTTCTGCTACATTAAACGAAAAAACACGTCATTTAGCTAAGGATGCTCTCAAGGCGGATTGTGTGATGATCGGTCTCAACAAACGTGAAGGGTGACGCCACGGTGGAGGGCTTAGAACAAGGATACGTTGTGTGTTCTCCTGATAAGCGATTTTGTCTCCTGTACACATTTATTAAAAAGAATAGACAGAAAAAGGCAAGTTTCTGGATTTTGGATGCTTTATAATGTCCTAGTTTTCTCCATTCACACTGGAGGAGATATCTCTTCTGAGTTGTTATACACTTAAGTAAAACAGCATTGTATTCAGACGAGCACTTTATTTTTATGACAATGATTGCCTGCATTTGAATCTAAGCATCCGGCCGTGCTGGAAGTGCCCACAAATCCAGCAGCCGAACTCGAGTTTGGATCACAGTCCTCGAGTGGTTCTAAGTTACTGACCAGAGGGGCCACACGTCTCCACCATTCAGCAAAGGTCTTGGTTTGGGCGGAGACTAATTTCTTTTAAACTAGTATTTGCTGCTAATATAGGTCCTGTTAAAGGGCGTAGGTTTCTTGTGGCTCTTAAAGAAAGTGGGTGCTGTTTTGAAAACTGGTGAAACTAACTGGAGCCCGCCATGAATGTAGTTTCAGTGCTATCGCACATTATCAGCACAATTTTTTGAGTAGCAGACCTTACAAGCGAGCTGGCATGTTTTCATTCTGGATAAAGATCTACATATCCTGTTTCTTCTCAATTTTCGGGGCAGTATGACGCTTCATTGATCAACTTCTTGAATTTCCCGACTTCTAGACTGTTTTATTTGGTGGATTCGCTAGCACTTTCGGAGTTTTTTGGAGTCAGGGATGTATCGGCCGAGTTCCCAGATATCTAGTCGGAGATTCGTTCTAATGCATCTGCGCAGATTAATGTTTGCATTTATTTGTTCGGAAATGTGACTTGTTAACAAACTTGTAGGCAGTCATTATTGTCTTCACTGATCAGCCCACATTAAGTGGGATGATCGCATAAACAATGCCTCCGTTCGCTAGCGCGTATTTTTGGGCGCTCGAAAAACGCAATCAGGTGGTCATCTAATGACGTTGCATAGCCTGTTATGGTTGGGTCGTGTACTTCGCACGCCATCTGAGCGTTTGCCGCACCGTGCATTGTATTCTTAGACCACCAATAGCTGGGGAAATCCCCGTGGTGATCAGACGCCGACGTGGTCACAAAATGTGAGGACCCTGACTGTTCCGTTGAGTAAAGTCTGTAGGTGTCGCCTGCCCGGATGGGGTCCTCGTGATCACTCAAACCGCTGGCTAAAAACTCTATCCAATGAGCGATGGCTCGAGCCACAGTATCTGCTGGTCAGGGTTGTGGCTGTTGTAAATGGATGAATGTAAAACGTATTGCACACTAAAGACGATGCCTTTCATAATTATCAAATCTCTTTGCTAACGCCTACTTACGACGAAGAGAAATCGACAGAACGTGATTGCCATTTAGTTGGCATGTATGTTTCGCTTGATAACCAGTAGTCGAGATGGATGAATAACTGTTGTGACAAATTCTTTGGAAACGAAAAATCGCAGACCTAAAAAGCTGGTTTGTATATATTCGAAATCAGAGTAAATGAATAGTCCATGGATAAAACGAAGACATGTGGGAGAGTCAGAAGCCTCGTTGCGCCAAACGAGGTGGTCGGTACTTACGCTCCCGTTACACATTTCTTCAGACTGCACCGTTATAAATTTTCCTGTAGCTCCAGAAGAGTTAGACCCACATCTTACCTACGAATGATCTGTTAAATGTGAAGTCCGCGATACTACCACTGTTACGCTTATATATGTGACAGAGTTGGGATATCTGCTCCCGTTTTAACTGTTGATCGATTTCACAGTGTCAAATAGACGGTGTAACAAGCTTCTAGCGAAATATTGAGTCCTGGTTATCCAAAAATGCTAGTCTTCAATTGTTCGGGATGTAGGCATTCACTAAATTTCCCATTGAAACCTGCAGTAGACACCCATATATGGGATTGTGGCAAGCGAGTAGCTGAAGGGTGGCGATCTTTAATGGTGTGATGAAATTTAGTTTCGGTGAACACAATCACTGGATATATTACTAGCTAGAGCATCGGTATTTTACACTATGCAGCTATTCAGAAATGACTCGTTTACGAATTTTCGGATAACTTTACAAGTATGTGCTGACTTTTTTGGATAGAGATCGTTCTCTAACATTCCACTTCCACGCACTTACTGCATTATCTGGTTTTATTTTGCATGTGATCTTCACTGGGTGTTATTTCGGCAAGTAGTTTGTTGAATTCACATAGTTCATCAGGCGAAATTTGCTCATCTGGTGGACACGTTAAAATGTTGATTTAATCAGCATTCAGTTCAGTTCCACAATCCGTTACAAGTCTGCGGGGCTTTCGCGGTTAATGCTTTGGTAACCCAGTGACTGACACTAATGCATCAGCAGTCGATACCGGTGTCTCACTATCTGGCAAACGTGTACCAAAACGGGTTACCATCTGCAGAACATTCCGTAAATTTTCCTGTGCTATCTCGAAGCATTTTATTCTGTCCTGAATGACCGTCTTTATTTTTCTTTTCACATTGTTTATGAGATTCTCGATCTAAAGGTAGTACAACGTAGCCCACAATAAAAGTTGTTTATGCTCGCTACTTAACATTAGAACCAGGTACCATCTAATCTGCTTACTCACATCCAGGTCGATCCTGGTAAAATACTTAGCTTGCATTGGATGATGTTTACATTAACTTCAATGGGGCCGATTTATTTCTTTTGCCTCCTCTTATATCTCATGTCTGCGTTGTCAAGGTACGACGCCTTCGGGCGTGACGTTCGTTGCTTTGCTCGTGCGATTCTGTATCAGTGTATTTGTACAAACCATAGTGATGGTCTTTTATTCAGCATGTTATGCGTGTATGTATAGTTACCAAGCAAATGATTCAGCTAGCCCATTTTGCCAATCGATATACATAGTTGACATTGAGATATTGGATGCGCTTATGATGGTTTTTTCTGAAACCCGACACCAACTTGTGGTGCAAAGGAGCGTGCTCCGATGGCGAACGATAATTGTCAACAAGTACACCCGTAAGGGCAATATAGTGTGATGGAAATAGCGTCTTAGAAAGAAGCCATCGTACGATGACATTACAGACTAAAGGGTCTATTTTTGGCGATGTGTATGGGCAAATCTGTTCATCACTCCATGCGAATTCGGTTTGGCACGGACATCAGCTTGCAAACACATCGATGTACCCCGGTAGTGTTCCGGTTCAACACTAATCTAACAATCCACTGCTTGCTTTTGTTAAAAGTCACTCCAATACTTCAATTCCAAATTCTTTATTTAATTTTATAAACTTACCACAGATCATGGTTTTCATGTCCTCCTGTATGGAAGTCAAATTCTACTACGAGTTGTTGAACTTCGTCGACACCCCTGTAATGGCTATTCATGGTCGACAAAAGCAAGCAAAACGAACTAGCACGTTTCTGAATTTCATCAAGGCAGAGTCCGCGGTACTTCTCTGCACGGACGTTGGAGCCCGCGGTTTGGATATACCAAAAGTAGGTATTTGTATGGTCCTGACCCATTCGTGTACCACTTGTACGTTCTGGATTTGATGTTGACACTTGTTCTCATAGGTTACTACAGTACCTGACAAACGGTTATAATGTCCCTGCACAAAAAACCCTAGTTTAACACAATCCAATCAACACAACTATGTACTTCCGACGAACGTTGAGCGACGCACGTATAACCAACGACGCCAAATATCAAAACCAAGTCAAGTCGCTGGAAACGTGGTACTATTGACATAAACAATATAATCAATTACAAGAAACAAACCTCAATTCGTTTGCGTTCGTGGGATAAGGTACAATGGTTGGCCGCAATAGGCCGTCAAGGTCCAAAGGCACGGCAACTGCAAGCACAGGCGACCGACAGGCAAGGACGAACCGACGAAATGCGATCGGATCGGTCTAATGTGTCTAAATAGCCGGCCTTCGGGCAGACCGATTAGTTGTTGACAGTTTCACGGCGGCCCATAAGAAGGCCGTATTCACAGGGGTGGGGAGGGTGCGATTGACAGATAACAATGGGTGTGTCGGGTTCAATGACTGAGGGAGGCGGGCTGGAGAAATTAGTACTTTTAGACGCGGGTTGTGAGAATAACAATAACAGGCGTCTAGTTAGACGGGGTCACGGGGAAGAGTGCGACAGGGTCAATCGAAAGGGAATTTTGACCTCCAAAAATGTCCTACAACAGCCATCCACTCTTAACCCTCAATTGCTGCTGTAGAGGGGCTCAATATAGTATAAACATCATGTTATTCCGATAACCTTAATTAAATTCGGCCCAACACGTCCATGTTCGCTTCCCCAATTTTGTAATTGACCAATCTTCATGGTCTCACTCTTGTACGAATTGTGCTATAAGGTCCCACGCATTCTCGATGAGCTTTAGCTGAAGGCTGCTCGGTGACCGAGGTAACAGGTGTTTTTACCTCAGCTGTTGTCGTTTCTTTTCTCGTTGGCTGAACTCGATCAGGCGTTTATGGTTGGTCTGCAAACAGGCAGGCATCCACCACGACCGCAGAAGGACTTGCTAAAGGATTTTGCGAATAGTCGATCTCAGTGACCACCAGCGAACTGATGGACAGATGTTTCTGTCTCACTTACATCGTGCAAGTCGGGACATCGGATCCAACACCCGTGAATCTGACACCTGTTTACAGGTTCGCTTCGTTGGCGTGAGTGGTGTTAACCACCCTCAGTGAGGTCGAAACAGCTGCGCGCGACTTCACTGGTTGCCACTGGGGTCATCTGTTTACATAGCAGAGGTGTCTGAAACTAACGTTTAGGGTTTCTGCATGTGACTTACTGAAAAGTGGGAAACTGAATTTTTAGACCCAACTGGGGGCAAAATATATTCATTCAGCGTTTTGAAACGTAGCTCCCACGGTCACGTTTATTTTCAACTGACAGTCTTCAAGACAGTTGGATCTGTTCCATCCAGTGTACTTCTTCCGTAGTACTACGCAACCTTTCTTTTTTATACCAGAGACAGCATCCTTCAGACTCTTCATATTAAGCCTGTTTTGACTGAGCGCTTCCCTGTTAGGAACCACTAACAGTCTAGCATGTCTGAGAATTCCGGAGAAGCTTGACTGACAAGTCAGGCTTGCTTTTCATCCTCCTCGATGAGTATTCTCGCTATGAATTAAGATAGAACAACCTTTCGATTTCTACAGTTTTCCTGGACTTTCCTTAGGTTCCATCTAGTACCTTATCTGTTTGCCTGCGCAGTTTCGCTATCGCATAGTACCGAAATCTTGTCTCTTGTTTAGCTGCCCTTTGGTTTTTCCTAAAGCAGCAGGGTGCTTCCTACGCCCCGTATGAGTATTTGATGGATTTATCTCATTAACCGGCAAACTGTCCTCATGTACGTTGAGTGACGCTTGCGTGGGCGATCAGTCTTCAGTCGTTTGATACAACGCCAATGAACAACGCACATTTATACCAGCTACACACTGAATATGTCTACGTTTGCACTAGAGTATCATTCATATTGCATTTTCTACGTCCATTTATCGAAAGGTGCAGTAATGTGTATTAACGTGTATTATGGTGCGAAAGCAATCGGCGACAAGAAATCACGTTTTCATCATGTTGGAATTAGAAGATACAAGAGCCTACGCGATTCTTTTTTTGCAGGACTCCATCGATTTCAAATTGGGAAGTGCCTGCACTCTTCCTTATAATGAACTGATTGGTAACTGCCCACTTAGGAGACTGCGTAACTGCGGATGGGGCGGGCTACGCTGTCAAGATATCGCAACCTCCGTAATTGCACAGTCACATTAGTCAAAATGTGCCATCTCACATTGGGAGACAAACTTTTACTATGAACATTTATGGAGTAAGGATTTTTTACCAGATATACAACACGTTACCCTGAGGTGTTTTTGATATGTGGTCACTACGCTTCTTTAATCAATTGTGTAGAGACACTGATGCACAATACCGAATGGTAGTACCGAGGAATTCCTCAAACATGAGTTTTTCTTTTACTGATAGACCTTACATAAGTCTTGGTTGTTTTGCACACAGTTGGCGCGTGCTCAACATTTCTGTCCAGCTTGAGAAACCGCACTTGTCTGATAGCTTTTGATGGTAATTCCCGTCTTCTACACTCCAAACTCCAGGTCGACTGGATCTTACAGTATGATCCGCCGGACGATGCCAAGGAGTACATTCATCGGGTGGGTCGAACAGCCCGAGCCGGCAGTGATGGTAACGCTCTGCTTGTGTTGCGACCGCACGAGCTGGAATTCCTTGCTGTCCTACGTCAGTCCCGTGTTAAAGTGGTTGAATACGAGATGGCTCAGTCAAAATTGGCCGATGTTCAACCAGCACTGGAGAAACTGGTCAGCACCAACTATTTTCTGGCCTTGTCGGCGCAAGAAGCGTTCAAGGGAATTGTACGAGCCTACGCATCGTCCAGTCTACCTTGTTTCAACGTGGATCAACTTGATCTTGCTGCATTAGCGAAAACATGTGGTCTACAAGTTGTGCCCAAAGTTGACTTGATGGTAAAACCAAAAAAATCGAAATACATACCGGGCCAAAAGCGGTACACACCCTTTGGTGTATCAGAAAAGAAAGCAAAGAAGGCCAAAATATATAAACGAATAAGTTAACCTATCTCGCCAATGACTTCTGTACATAAAGCTGTTTGTTCGACAAATGCGATAATACATCGATTTCCATTCCCTGCATTGTCATTCATGACAGTACTCGGATACACTGTTAAGTCAAAAATTGCAACTTGGCTGTGCTGTTCGGCATCTGTGAAGCGGTGAATTACAATACATCTCGGTTGTAGGTACGGAATGAAATCTCGTGTAGTCTGCTTATCTAGTCATTGGAAGCCAATGGATGAACGATATAGTGTCCCCAGTAAGTCATATATATATATATATATATATATATATATATATATATATATATATATATATACGTAGGGTGATCGCACAGTTGGCTTCCTTTGATGATTAATAAGGTGATTTTTGTGGATTAGAACGGTCATCTGTCGGTTTGTCTTCCATATGTATCTCATACTGCAGCTACACGAATATTTGTATAAACAACGAACCGTGATAGATGCTGACTGTTTGTCCGTAATCCAGACTGCTGGCAACGTCCTGATGCACTGTTCCGCAAATAATTTTGTCACGCCGTAAGTTCTGACAGACGGTTCTCGGCAATCTTTGACCAGTAGTCACAGAAACGAGAATTCCAAATACGTCGTTGCACTCTTTGAAGTAGCGCCATCGCATTTTTGACAAATGACATTAGGTGCTCAATAACGTGAAAGGTTTCCGTCGATGTAGTAAAACTAACTGTGGAATGCTTTCTGTGTCTCCTGCGTGCTGTATGACGGGGAGGGGGTTCCACTAGGCTTGTATTATGTTGTATATAACAGAAGCCCTCAACGTGCATATGCCCATGTAAGCTTTCCATATACAGATTTTCCTGCAGTGTCCTGACCTCCGAATGAGTTGAATATCCAGGAATGGAGGATGAATCGACAGCTGACTGCCAGTATCAAGGAGCATATTCCAAGATCGGTGAACGCTTGTGTTGAGGCAGACGGACAACATCCAGCATTATCAACATCGAAACGCACTAACCAAACTGGACATAAAGCAATTGTCTGTGATACATTTTCCGTGACTTTTTGGAACAACCGGAAACGTATCCGGATTTGCTGAAGTTTTGACCAGTAGACGCAGCAATTCCCATGTATGTTCAAAAACAACAGGTTCTGTCGCTGCGGTTGCTTTGACAATCATTCGTTCCATGTTTGCTTACAATTTTCTGTCCGTCTGTTTGATCGCCTACGCTGTGGCTCCCACCATGTACATTCCCATTTCGATGTTTGAAGTTAAATGCGTTTGCGTTCGATCAAAATATACGGTCAGTAGTTTTGCGCCTTCGTGAGAACTGTGTAAAAACACAACTTCAACTCATCCTTGGACTACAAAAATAAGTAGAGGATCTCAGGGATATTCCAATGAATTACGATTGGTTGCAGAGTTCCACGAAATAACGGGGCCATGCTCCTGTTAGCCCTTGAACCATTTCCAGAGATTATTTTTTTCACAGTTTGAAATCATACTTAGCAATCTGTTGGTTGGTATTACCCATTTTCTTCACATCCGAATTGCCTTGAAAGTCATACTCACCTGAGTGCCTTTTTGTCGTTCGGGTTTGCTTTCAAGTGTGTGTCACATGTATAACTCTCAGGACTTATCTGCAATTTTTTTGCACTTCCTATGCGTTGTTTGAAGGTGTGTAAATAATTCATACAATGCAGGTTGTTTACATGAAAATTCTGAATCCAAGAACCATCGCTACACTAGGACGCCTTTCCGGGTAATTTTGTGCGACGGACTTTACGACTCACCTTACTTGAGGGCATATCTATTAGCTGTTGATTATCTTATTAACTTCTATTGAAAACTCGTCACAACAAAAGCATTCGGAGGATCTCACGTAGACCATCTGTCCAGCCACTTCAGTCAACGTTGGAGATGCTATACTAAATGGTTACACGAATGACCCTCTACACTCCTGCGGTCCACACTGAAATGTTTCCATTCTGCCATCCCCGTTGGTGGGACAAATCGGTCAGCGACAAGTCCTAAAAATGGCCGTGTAAATTCTTGAACGTCGATAACGGACAACAGTCTGGCGCATCTAACATTTTAGCGGCAACAAGCACTGCGGGCGACAAAACGCTTAGGTGCAACCGGTAACGCGAGGTTATCTTTAGAACGCTGGGTGACGTTTACGGAGATTGGATCCCAAAAGTCGAAAATAATTGAATCGGTTACTGTGGTACTGTTAACAACGTAATCAGGTCGATGCGCAAAATAAAGTGCGCATTGTCTATAACTGAAAGGTCACTAAGGCGTGCGTAGTAAACATTCCTTGGATTGGGAAGATCAACAAGGAATTTGCGATGACCGTGAAAAGCCATCAAGTAGGGTAAGGAAGGAGTCACTTGATTAGGACAAAATATACAAAGATGGAATTTTTCATCCAGGTACGAGATTCCGTAAGGAGTACAAACTCGTCACATTCCCTTCCCCTAATCACAAGAAGTGCACCGACATCATCCACAACTGATATAACGAATAAGCTTTCATCTCAGTTAGTTCCATCCGACCGGCCTTCATACTTATCACGTAAACCTCCCGATTCAGACGCGTACCTACTCAATCGATCAAGCAACGCTGCTTACCAAAAACGAAACATGCCTTGATCGACATTACCGAGGAAGTTGGACTTTATTGTGCATACAGGCATCTCTGTCACAGGCCGCGGTCCACCGATCATTGGCTCCATTCGTCAGCCGGAAAATTTGGAACTCTACATGCAACTGGACAACCAACCTCTGATATTCTACAACTTTTAAAACGAAGCTCAACTGCTCATTCAGAATTCATCGATGCCGTTTGAGCCTCATTCACGACGAGTAACATTTGACTGCATCCAAGACCCACTTTACTTATTGCACTTAGACCTGATAGATTGTCAAATTGATAAGCTTCATCAGTAGCATCCAATTAGCTACACAGATCGTGAGGCTTGGTTAGTGGAAAATATAAGGAAATGGAAACCGCTTTGCCTCAGGGAACACCGGCAAACTCTTTAAGCTGATCCGTGCCACTGGTCCCAGGCGACCGTCGGTCAGTGAAGCTATCAGCGAGGCAGATGGCACACTAATCTGTAATAAGTCCAGAAGGTTAAACCGGGCGAGCACATATCAGTTTTGCGGGCTTTACTCAGTACTGGCTTCCAGAAAGACTATCTTGGACTCATGTGTTCATTGTTCGTATTTTTCGTTCTAGCTTACCGCCAGCAACTCAAATTTAGTGCCTTATCCCGAAAGGCCCTTCAACGTGCGATTTACTCTGGAAGCCGATACGTGTTTCGTAGTGGCAACGGTTTAAACATCACATGCCTGTATAACACTCTCTCGGATCAATGGGTTACCAATGATTCATCCTAAGCGAAGTGGCGACTGAACCTACAGTATTAAATGTCTGATTTGATTGTGATCCTTTCGTGCCGTCGACGATTTACAAAGTAATTCTACCGTTTTTTGTTCTCGATTTCGTCGAGCTGACCAAAAAGATACAGGCAAACGTAGCAGTGCATATCTGACTCAAAAACGTCTCTAATAGTAGAAAGATGTTACAGTTGTTATATTCTGATGGAAATTAAATACAAGTATCTGAAAATATAAATAGGGCTATGCAACAAAAAGTGATATTTGTTGACACTGATTCTTAAAAGTAACCAGAGTACTTGGCTACTAGCGATGAGATCTCTGTTTGTACTTCATTGGTGTCCAAATGAGGTGGCGGAGTTCGAGTTTGATCCAACAGTTGTTTGGCTTTGTGTAGCCATATAGCTGCCCCTCTGTAGTCTGACTGACAAATGTAGCACTTCGCGAGATACAATTGATTGGCTGCGTAAAAATCCGGCTGAATTCTTTCAACCTGAGAAAGAAAGAAAAACGAAGATTTAGCATGACCTAAAGAGAAACGTGTTTAATGGGGGGGAAGGTAAATTTAAATGTCGTTTGTCGAAGGACGATAGCATAATGATAGACCGTCAAGCTAAATAGTGAGGTTCAGCTAGTTCAGTAAAAAAATGCCCAAAGAACTTAGTTACCACACATAAGAAATAAACGGACGGGGTGATTAACAGCAGTCAAGTCATACATACATACTCGTGGACCAAAAAACCATTCAGACTGAGTTAGCATCAATAAGTAACCGGCTCGGATCTGGCGAGAAATGGCACGGCTTTCACTCTCCATTCAACCGACTTTTGTTTGTATTCACTTGCCCATTGCCATTAATTGCATGGGGGATCTGCGGTAAATATAATTCGCTGTTCGATTGACGGATTAACATACACATATCACGATGTCATTCATCTTTATTTCCCAACCGGACATCATGTTTCGAAGTGGATACAAATGGGCCATGCAATCAATATGAATTCTCAGTGAAAATGGCAGTGTTCTCGTAGTGAGACGATTTAAACTTCCATACAGAGATGTATCCGTTTGCCAGGACATTATTTTCTTGAGAAATATGGTCACTTTAAATGGACATTGTTGATACCAAACACTTTTGAAGTAGATACTTGTAGCTAAAGCCACTGAAGGCATGATCCAGAAAGATCAAACAATTCCTTGGAGCCGACCAGACAGCAGCCCACACGTGAACTGTGTTATCAGCATCTCACATTATGGGAATGTCCATGAGATCGTTGAATCGCTAACCCATTCTGTGTCGAAATAGGGATTCATCAATCCACGTTTCAAACGACTGCCAAATTTTGGTATTCGGTAATCCGCAAGCTGACCTTTATTGAATTGTGATGAGTCAAGTGAAATGGTGATTGGAACAAACAATGGTAGTCATCAAAGGTGAAGCAACTGATGAGTACCGATAGGTACATATTGCCAGCAAAAAACGGATTGCTGATGGGCAGTCGAGGATTTGGTTGATTCAAATTGAACGTCACGGATTTCGCATTTATGTAGACATTTCAGCCAGCTTTTCTCAAATAGAAGTACTGGGACTTTAGTTTTGTTCTTGTTAGAACCTATTAGCAGTGCATACCATTGTCAGTGTCGAGTTGAACTACGACCACGCTTTCAAAAGTCAACTGTGTTAATGAGTGCACTATTGACCACATATTAGACACAACCAAATTACCATATGTGGATGCTCAACCATTCGAACGGAAAATCCATCTGCATGTGAAAACTGCAATCAGATGTGGGTGATACTCAATTTGGATAACGAATGTTTCGTTTACCCAGCGAATGGGTACTCAGATGGTGAATGCATGTAAAAAAAGCGGCGTGAATTCCGAACAAACGCCATTTTCATACCAAGTCCAAACCACTTGACTGACTCCGTTTAATTTTCGTCCGACAACATTCATCTTAAGCAGTCCTCAGGGGAATCTAGTATAAACAAGGAAATTATGCCCAACAATAAAAGTGTATGACTGGGTGGTTTACCAATTAGGTACACTCCAGGGCGTGTGGTTCATCATGCGTGAAGGCCGCCCTGACATTAAACATAAAGATGCTCAGCAGTTGTTACAAAACACTAGGCTGAAGACTTGTTTAAAAGTCGGTTTTTGTGTTGGTCAACTCATCGTAATCGATGCCCAGTGGCTACTGAACGTGGTGGGCAGGTGGTCGTTGAAACTACAGATCTGCTAAAGTTTAGGTCTACGGCTATATATGGCACGGTGTTCAAAGTCATACAAGTGCTTCGAGTAGGCTGGAGGAAGTCGGTCACAACTCAACAGGAAACTAAATGATAGGAATTGTTTATGTTATCGGATGTTGGAGTGCCCGGAAGGCAGAAGATTCACGAGTAAAAGAGTGACAGCGTCGCGTGCAAGGGCGCATACTTGTGGATAGTAGATTTGCGATTAGCTCGATGGGGAATACATAGAGTACAGAATCGTAACAGAGGCAAAATTTGGAAGAGGACCGGGACCCCCAGATGGGAAGGCGGGAGGAGTACGGCGCGAGGACGGGCCTCAGCACGTATGTCCAGGCACGAGAGCAGGGAGGGAAAAGGGACTGAGAGGTGCTTGGGAGCGTCATTTTTTAGGCGTGCTAGCATAAGTTATGTTTTCTGGTCAAAAGTCACCGGAAGCATGCGACCAGTTTCGCGGTTGTTTCTAATTATCAAGTGTACGTACCCGGTGGACCTAGGCCAAACATTCTATCATACAAAAGGCGGCTCCAAACTCGGTTACGAATTGTGTCGTTTATCCTAATGAAGCCTGAGTTATTTAGCAAATATATATTCAACAGCCCTCTACCAGAAACGAGAAACCCTTGGAAATGAGATTGTTGAATCAGCATCAACATACTGATGATGATTCAACAACTGAAAAGCAATGCTGACAGAATGGTGATTGGTTTGTGTTTGAACAATTCCCTGTTGTGTATGGGACTCAGCGGTCATCCCCTGCTTTAAAAAGAAGAACAGTATGCACACACGTATTTCGACTATGAATCGCATCCATGGGTGGTACGGCTCGGACTGTCGACGACAGTGACACAAGAGGTGACTAGCAGAAATATTTGTTTAAGAATAAGTAAAATGGAATAACGAAGTTTAAAATAAAGGTCTGTATTTTCACAGATACAACCACATATCATTGACTGTTGTACACTGTCACGTCCCAGAGCGTTTCTAACTAGCAGTGTAAACAGTCGTGCAGTCCCGATGACAGATGACTCGTAACCTTACACAACAGATTATCCAAGAGATTCATAGACAGTGCCCACGACATCGCCATACCGTTCTGGATATCCTTGACTCTTAACGAGCTTACGCGAACGGATTGCTGATTTCATCCGTGCGAATTGAATTGTTAGCTCAGCTATTCATCGAGAAGCAACTGTTGTGGAAAAGCAAGTATTTACGCTCATCTTCCTCGAGATCAACATATACCAGAACTGTGGAACAAAACCGGCCACACTTTGTAAACCTTCTCAGATGATAATCGGACTCCTTTGAAACTTCGCAAGTAAACGCAATATGTGCCTTAGCTTTCATCATGGACACGTTCTGAACAACATTGCAGGATAAAATAACGTCACGTAGATAGATTGATGTATAGCGTGCAGCTTCGTTTATGAGTAGTATAACGCGACTGGTGTGCGCGGGAACTAATGGCAAGTATCAACGCCAAGCCGAAGGACCAGAAACGACTAATGAAGACGTGTGTATGCGCTATGTGAAACGTCTCACCAAGGCGAGAGATGATGCACTTCTGCTCATCGGATGCTGATACAAACCACTTATACAAAATACTGTTTATGTTTGTAGTTTCCGTGTTTTCACGTACCGTGTAATGGATTCCGTGAAATAACCATGTTCTCAAGCCAATTGCCTTTTGCGGTCACAAGATGAAACAGCTTGTGTGCGATGATCAGCGTAGAGTTCCACTCCACAGAATCACGCGGCAATACCTTATCGTAAAAATCATGCATATCATTTAAACCCCTCAACATTATTTGCAGGAGAGCTAAACAAAACGATGTCCGTACCTCGACAATCGGTCGCCAAATAGAAAAGCCACAACGAGAACCTGGGAACCTCCGAGTACTCCTTTCAGAAAGTTGTCTGCCACAGCAAAAAAGAATGCAATAGGTCAAAGATACCTGAAGAGTGTCGCTGGAGGTAGAAAACGCTCGTGGTGGCCGATCATAAATCCTGTAATCAAAAAACGGGTTTGACATCCGCAGCAGATTTTCGCGGAATTCGTTACAAAGGAACATCATGAACGGGTTTATAAGGCTGAGACGCAAACACGCGCCTACTGACAATACAAACGGGTTGTTCAAGCGTTTTGCAGTACAGAAAGACTGGTTTTTATTACAAACAAGATCAGTAAAAATAAATGCGGATCTGTGCTGTACATATCAAGAGAAGACACGCCAGTTATTATAAGGCTTACACAGTTCTTTCTATCAACAAAGAACACTTGAGTCACATGCTATAATCGAGATTGTTAAAGCCGTTCAGTTAACAAGAAAACAGAGGGGTGCATTTGTTATCAAAGAGCGACGTGGTGGATAGTGTATCAATCGAAGTAGTCTAACCAACGTCGACTGATAGTCAGTCAGATCTGTCATAAGTGGTGAATAACAATGAAAAATACTAATTGGCAGTTGGGGATTTTGAAGTTTACAATACACATGTAATCGTAGCGTTTGTATGGAGGCAATTTTTTCGACTACCACATTTGGAACAAAAGGAGTAGTGAACTCGATTTCCGTCTGCCGTTTGGAGCTTACCAGTAGCACGTATCGTTGTCTGGACCGCAGCATGAAAACCCACACTGGTGGTTATGAGATGTGTGCCGACCATTGATTTATCCCCTTGACACTGCACATAACCGAAATACGATGTTTAAAATTCCGGTTGCAAACGCTTGCGAGAGTGCCCGGATTATCGATTTAACCAATGAGTGACGGACTGGCTCTCCTAGGTCCAATTGACAAACCGGCGATCAGGATTCCTCAGCCAGTTTGAAGTTATCTACCCTGACTACTCACTGATAAACAAAACATCAGGTCGGCTGAAAATACGTCCACGTCGTTTAGGAACTATTGAGGAAGAAGCAATTACCTGTATTTCAATTATCCTCTTGATTATATCCAATGAATTGACACGCGGGATGAGATATTGCAGTGCCCGTGTGAGAGCGAGGCGTACTTCACACATTTCTCTTCGACAGTGGCGTTCACCCTCAGAGACGAGAGCGCACAGCACGTGAACGGCGCGGCACACTTAACACCAGATTTCACTTGAATCACCTGCCCCTAGAAGGCAGAGTATTCCATATGAACACACTGGATATTATAAGATTACGCAAGTTATACCACAAGTCGCAGAGAGAGTTATCTAACTTATCACTCCAGGTGCGAGGAGCAGACTCACACATATGTAGCTGCGCACCACGGTATCTTATTATCAGATGAAAAGCGCCTCTTGAAGAAGAGCTAAGCACAATATCATTCCATTGACCACTGGTTGAAGATGAGACCGAAATATATATCACCGTCAGATTCTAACATGTCTACTTGAGGTGTCACTAGTAAGATCAGAAAAGTTTGTGGTCGATCATCATCGGGCATAGCTACGGGTCTATAAAGGAAGATATTCTTACATGAGGCACAGCCAGAATCGCGTGAGACACGCCTCCTCAATGGTAGCAGTTGGCGGTGTAGCAAACAGTCGAGCAGCAAACTGCCGCTCCACCCAGGAAAGGTTGTAGACCTGGAAAAAAAATCCAGGGATAGAAAAACAATACACTAAAGTCACATTCAACCAAACGTAAATGCCAGGCTAGTAATCCTTGAGGGAGAGAAGCTAAAAAGCAAACGTAGTCTGCGTTCCATCCGAACAATAAGCTATTGGGATTGTAGTTCACAAAAGGATAATGCTAAAACGTGATTGATTCCTAGGCATGGGTGGTTAAATTTTCAGCCACGAACCATAAGCGATTATTTTGGCTCAAGCTGTCGTTGCACCTTGAAGGTAACAACCGAAGACGAAAAAAATAACCAGCGTCAACAGGAACATCCGAATAACAACAATAATGTGTGCCACCATTATAAAAACTGAGAACAATACACCGGTGGTCTAAATTAATGTCTGCCAGGTAAACTGCCACGGCGAGAAGAAACGTGTCTTAATTAGGAAGCGAAAGAAGAGATGGATATGGACATAGTTCATAAACAGACCGATGTCTAAACCCAAACATGCAACATTACGGTATCTACACATAGGAAACAAACAGGCATGCCATAGGTGGTAGTAAGACGTCATCAGCAAGATCGCCTTCTCGTGGCTTTCACTACTCCGCGTTATCAATTGCACTTACTTCACAGACAATTCAGACTGTTGTAATAACAGGCAGTTTCGTTTGTGAGTAGTATACTACTCACAAGCGACATTCGGAACTAAAGGGCAAGCCTCAACGCCAGGAAGACGACGGACCAGAAGCGACTATCGGAATAGTGTGTACGCACTATGGGGAAGTGCCACCAGGGCGAATGACAACGTACTGCTACCCAATGTGTGTGAATGCACGTCAGCCGTGCAAATGAGTGTACGTGTTCGTGGTCCCATGTTTTAACATAACCTGTACGGGAGTTCGTGTAATAAACAACTTTGCAGAGTGGCAGCGAACACGGATGGATCCGCTTCCTTGTCCAAGCCTGGCCGCCTTGAACCGCCGCATGGCCTCCTGGCGGTCGGCCGGGCTGTCAAACGCAGCCACCAGCGCCTCCTTCGCAGCGGCCCACTCCACCTTCGCAGGGCCTCTTCGCGCTGCGTCCAGCACCGCCTTCGCCCTGCCCTTCACCAGCGTCCGCAGGGCAGCCAGCTTCCCACGGTCGGTCTTGACTCCGACCACTTCGGCCACGTCCTCGAAGTCCTCCAGGAACGTCCGGACGTCTCCATCTTCGAACGGCTGCGGCCAGGGTATCTTCATCCTCACGTTCGTCACGGCACCAGTTGTTGTGACCGCAAAGACGCTTGGCCTGCAAATTGTTTATTGCACGAACTCCCGTACAGGTTATGTTAAACATGGGACCACGAACACGTACACTCATTTGCACGGCTGACGTGCATTCACACACATTGGGTAGCAGTACGTTGTCATTCGCCCTGGTGGCACTTCCCCATAGCGCGTACACACTATTCCGATAGTCGCTTCTGGTCCGTCGTTTTCATGGCGTTGAGGCTTGCTAGTAACAAACCCTATAAATACGAACGGGTTTGTGACCATGTTGTCTTCGGGCTGAGCGACATAAAGAAGCTCTGTTTGAAGGCCAGTCTTTTTCCTGTGTTCATGCGGTAGCCTCGGGTGGATGGGAAGAGACTAACTGACCGCGTATACTCCGTTGTTCATTACCGTTATTCGTCGTGCTGTTATCCGCCGTTTCATTGACCGTTATTCCGTTTCCGTTTACGCGCTCGTAGGCCGTAGATCCAGTCACAACAACCACCGTCCAGGCAAAATTTCTGTCCGTTCCCTCCTAGTGTCTGCTTTCCGAACTGCAGGAAGTCGACAAAGTATAGGGAATGCTGGAACCCTGATTGGGACGAGTCATACTAATTCCCCTATGGTTTTCACGAGAGTCCCTGACTGCTATTTTGAATATGAGAACCATTATCTACTGACCTCAGCACAAAGGAACTTCCTCAGGTCTCCATTAAATGTCTCACAGCCTTCCTTGTAAAGTGCCAGCAGGAAGCCATCTGAACTCCTAGCACATTATGTTTGAAAACCGAAATTCGGACACGGATTTCAGATTTCGTACATGGTTCCAGACTCAACAACCATGGCAACACACTGCAAACTTGCGACGATAGCATGGTGGAAGCAAAAGATATTCTTCATAGTGTTCTACTCTGCGGTTTAACCTTCTCAAACTGTTGTGGGTAAATGTGCCGTCTATTTTGTTGACAGTGTTGCTCACAAATGGACGCCTAGGACCATCGGCATCGATGAACTTGAAGTATCTGTCAGCATTCTCTAAATGGAAATCGGTTTTCATTGCATTAGCCTTATAATCGGCGACCAGAACACGCCTGAGGTTCGTACGGATATTCTTCTTTGCCAGGAAGAATATCTATCTGGTATCTAACGGCTTTAGGGACTTTTCTACTATCCAATCTGTGGTTGACTAGCTGGCCACTGCTTCGCATGCTGCGATGTCTGCTGACTAAACCGTCTGTGGGATTCGGATGCAACATCTGTTTGGGCCTTCGAGATCGGTAATTTCGAGCTTATATTTTAGGCTAGCCTGACATACATACCTTACTGCCCACCTGCCTGGCTAGTTTATCGATAGTCAGCCGATGCTAAGATTGGGATTGTTGTCCAACGAAAATATCAGTGCATGATATGAATCCAGGTACCTATTTCAATAAGGTCAACTATCTGGAATATAGCGGTGTCATATATAACTAAAAACAACGCTCAAAAACTATACGCTGAAACACTTACGCACTGATGATGTCACCTCGTTTGGTGATGAAACGTTTGCAACCTAAATGCCAAGCTCGGCGAACATACCAATACCAAAGCAACGTGGTCTGTCTGAGGTCAGGTCTGATTCAAATGAGAAGAGCGCGTAGTCGTAACTACAAAGCGTACGACGTTTGCAGCGACAATGTATGTACAGCGCAAAGTTGCAATAGCTGTTGAGCGTTGTCGACGGACGCGATGGCAAGTTAAACCCACCACGAAAATGACATACGGCCTCACCAACTTGGACGTTCAAATCACCGGTCAAAATGACAGTGCCAGAGCTACGTGTCGGCCATGGAGAACCACTGGATTCGATTAGAGGACGTCGTTGGCGGTGCACAGGAAGGTGAGAGCCGGAACCAGGACGGCGGATGTGGGACTTACACGAGGAAATTTTACTATGAGCAGCTATATCCATTGTAAGACCCGACAAATAATAGTAATGGTAGTAGTAGTAGTAGTCGGCGCGCTGAACCACCTCCTCGTGGTGCCGACTGGGCGGTCTCGGTGCAAACCTTGACTGGCTGCTTTAAAAAGAAGAACAGTATGCACACACGTATTTCGACTATGAATCGCATCCATGGGTGGTACGGCTCGGACTGTCGACGACAGTGACACAAGAGGTGACTAGCAGAAATATTTGTTTAAGAATAAGTAAAATGGAATAACGAAGTTTAAAATAAAGGTCTGTATTTTCACAGATACAACCACATATCATTGACTGTTGTACACTGTCACGTCCCAGAGCGTTTCTAACTAGCAGTGTAAACAGTCGTGCAGTCCCGATGACAGATGACTCGTAACCTTACACAACAGATTATCCAAGAGATTCATAGACAGTGCCCACGACATCGCCATACCGTTCTGGATATCCTTGACTCTTAACGAGCTTACGCGAACGGATTGCTGATTTCATCCGTGCGAATTGAATTGTTAGCTCAGCTATTCATCGAGAAGCAACTGTTGTGGAAAAGCAAGTATTTACGCTCATCTTCCTCGAGATCAACATATACCAGAACTGTGGAACAAAACCGGCCACACTTTGTAAACCTTCTCAGATGATAATCGGACTCCTTTGAAACTTCGCAAGTAAACGCAATATGTGCCTTAGCTTTCATCATGGACACGTTCTGAACAACATTGCAGGATAAAATAACGTCACGTAGATAGATTGATGTATAGCGTGCAGCTTCGTATAAGAGTAGTATAACGCGACTGGTGTGCGCGGGAACTAATGGCAAGTATCAACGCCAAGCCGAAGGACCAGAAACGACTAATGAAGACGTGTGTATGCGCTATGTGAAACGTCTCACCAAGGCGAGAGATGATGCACTTCTGCTCATCGGATGCTGATACAAACCACTTATACAAAATACTGTTTATGTTTGTAGTTCCGTGTTTTCACGTACCGTGTAATGGATTCCGTGAAATAACCATGTTCTCAAGCCAATTGCCTTTTGCGGTCACAAGATGAAACAGCTTGTGTGCGATGATCAGCGTAGAGTTCCACTCCACAGAATCACGCGGCAATACCTTATCGTAAAAATCATGCATATCATTTAAACCCCTCAACATTATTTGCAGGAGAGCTAAACAAAACGATGTCCGTACCTCGACAATCGGTCGCCAAATAGAAAAGCCACAACGAGAACCTGGGAACCTCCGAGTACTCCTTTCAGAAAGTTGTCTGCCACAGCAAAAAAGAATGCAATAGGTCAAAGATACCTGAAGAGTGTCGCTGGAGGTAGAAAACGCTCGTGGTGGCCGATCATAAATCCTGTAATCAAAAAACGGGTTTGACATCCGCAGCAGATTTTCGCGGAATTCGTTACAAAGGAACATCATGAACGGCTTTATAAGGCTGAGACGCAAACACGCGCCTACTGACAATACAAACGGGTTGTTCAAGCGTTTTGCAGTACAGAAAGACTGGTTTTTATTACAAACAAGGTCAGTAAAAATAAATGCGGGTCTGTGCTGTACATATCAAGAGAAGACACGCCAGTTATTATAAGGCTTACACAGTTCTTTCTATCAACAAAGAACACTTGAGTCACATGCTATAATCGAGATTGTTAAAGCCGTTCAGTTAACAAGAAAACAGAGGGGTGCATTTGTTATCAAAGAGCGACGTGGTGGATAGTGTATCAATCGAAGTAGTCTAACCAACGTCGACTGATAGTCAGTCAGATCTGTCATAAGTGGTGAATAACAATGAAAAATACTAATTGGCAGTTGGGGATTTTGAAGTTTACAATACACATGTAATCGTAGCGTTTGTATGGAGGCAATTTTTTCGACTACCACATTTGGAACAAAAGGAGTAGTGAACTCGATTTCCGTCTGCCGTTTGGAGCTTACCAGTAGCACGTATCGTTGTCTGGACCGCAGCATGAAAACCCACACTGGTGGTTATGAGATGTGTGCCGACCATTGATTTATCCCCTTGACACTGCACATAACCGAAATACGATGTTTAAAATTCCGGTTGCAAACGCTTGCGAGAGTGCCCGGATTATCGATTTAACCAATGAGTGACGGACTGGCTCTCCTAGGTCCAATTGACAAACCGGCGATCAGGATTCCTCAGCCAGTTTGAAGTTATCTACCCTGACTACTCACTGATAAACAAAACATCAGGTCGGCTGAAAATACGTCCACGTCGTTTAGGAACTATTGAGGAAGAAGCAATTACCTGTATTTCAATTATCCTCTTGATTATACCCAATGAATTGACACGCTTTGTGATATGTTTGCATGCCGTTGTACGGATGCGCGTACTTCACACACTTTCGTCAGTGGTTCACCAACCCAGACACCACATGAACCGGGCACTTAACACCAGATTTCACTTGAATCACCTGCCCCTAGAAAGGCAAGTTCCATAAACACGATAAATGCTTCCAGTCTCAGAGACGAACAGTGAGGACGGATGGACGTTACCACTGAGTATGCAAGACAATTTTTTTCTCCACACATGTTCTATGCATTTAGGGCTACGCAGTTCGTTTGTCACTGTCTACTTGAGGTGTCACTAGTAGATCAGAAAGTTTTTGTGGTCGATCTCACCGGGATAGCTGTAAAACTTACCTCTTCAAAATCCTTAACCGCCTCCTCAATGGTAGCAGTTGGCGGTGTAGCAAACAGTCGAGCAGCAAACTGCCGCTCCACCCAGGAAAGGTTGTAGACCTGGAAAAAAAATCCAGGGATAGAAAAACAATACACTAAAGTCACATTCAACCAAACGTAAATGCCAGGCTAGTAATCCTTGAGGGAGAGAAGC
>LOND01028724.1:0-27386 GCA_014220965.1 Paragonimus kellicotti | reverse complement strand
TTGTTTCTGTCACTGGTTCGAGTCTAGCCGAAGCCCGGATTTCTTGCAACTAAGTATCTTCTAAATCATTAAACCATCCACATGACTTACCCGTAACGGCTACTCGATGGTGGGAAAGAGTGAGAACTTATCCACATATCAAGCCTGTTATTTCAAACAGGGAGAATTTACTAGTAGGATGTCATTTGGTTTCCGAGCAAGTGCACACGTTGTCGACGCTCACGTGGTCTGATATGGAATGTACACAGAACTAAACGGCTGCATCTAGGCGACCAAGATCTGAACACAAGAGGAACCATGGATATTAAAACCTATGGAGCTATATCCCATTACATGCAAACAACCTAGCAAGGAATGAAGGCCGAAAATCAACACACGGTTAAACCATAGAAATGCACAACACGATCTGCACGGAGTGGTCCTGAAAAAAGAAGGGTTTTAGTTCTCTGTTTACTACCAAGTTGACTCACGTGCTGTTAATCAGCCCGCGGCATGAACTTTCAGTAAATGTAACCACGCGTGAGAAAAGCACGCATCACAGAATTGGAAACGTTCTCAGTTTCGGAGGTTCAGTACGTTGCCATTCAAAGTGATTGAAGGGAATGTTCGTGGAATTCAGGTTAAATGATCCATCACGTTACATGGGAGAATCGACATTATGAGAAAATTTGCCTTTCTAAACAGAGCTACATCAGTGTATGATGATCAAGTGAGACAAAAATTCGATTTCACAGAAAAAGCCTACATGCATCAAGTCTTTAAACCAGAACTCCCACTCATCTCATCAAGGAGGTAACAAATGACTAAATAAAAATGGTACCAAGAATCACCTACGAAAAGTGCATACGGAAGGAAAATAACACGAGAGAAAGCCCAATGTCACCGTTCACACAGAAATGTCTGACGTTCCTACACTTGGAACGTTCTCATTACATACTTAAAATTTAGCAAAAATGCATTCACTACCGTTGATATGTAAAGCAGGATGTTGGAAAACGTATTCGCAGGGAGTTAATAGAAGATTCATAATCAGAAGAGAAGCAGTTATGATTTTTTTTTGCAGCTTGCCATTTCACTGGTCTAAGAGAGAGATATAGTTTTAGGTTGTCTGGACGCAGATGATTGTGGATTCCATATAAAAACAAACCTTCGGCCAATCCAGTTCGAATGAAAGCATCACACTCGAAGGTCATGCTTGTACATCAGCAACAACAAACGTGACAATACACACTGTTACCTGAAACTGACATTCAGCTGCAGTACGACCATATTGAGAAAAATATAAATAACAGCTGTTGTTGAGGCTCATTAGTGAAGTGCAAAAATTCACTACAGACGGAGGCTGAAATACTCATCCTTACAAATGCGGACCAAGTCAGTTGATCACAAATCTACTAGATTTACACTGAGAACTGCTCTCAGAGGGGTATGACTTTATGCTTAGAGATGGAGGCTCAGTCACCTCCATTGTAAAGTCAATGGACTGGTGGACTAGCGTGACAGACAGAACGTAATTCCCTGCCAGTGTAATGGACCGCACTACTATCGCGCCCTAACAGCAGAACTCACGGGACGTTTTATTTCCAAGATATCCGAGAGATGAACAGTTGACTTTAATGCGAAAAATGGAAACCAGATAAAATGCTGGTCAAATTAATGACTAGGTAAGTAGCACAACAGCCAAACGGGGATAGAGGGCCAATTTTTATGTATCATTCTGAATGTGAATACATCAAAATCGATTTGTTGGTTCAGATTTGTGGCCCGTTTGAATAATGCCCATTCATATTTTCGACTAGCAAACGTAACTTATACAAGCCAACATCCAGGAAGACACCTGAATACTTGCAACAGTGAAAAAGTGATCCATAAGCCCATAATGATCACGAAAAAAGAAAACAGTCGAAAAAATGATAGACCCAATCACCGAGATCAGAGCGACACTCACCCAGCATGTAGACGAGTACATTCATCCACATCAGTGTAGCGTGCATCTGACAAGATTTTGCGCATTAATGGCGTGCAGATGCGTTGTCCGATCACCAACTTTTCTTCTCTCGTTATCCCATACTCCTGCAACCATACAAGACGAGGAAACTTAGGACGAGTCAGAAGCCAAAAGGTACACAAACGTACATATCCAATTTTGAATAAAAAGTAACGGCGTTGTTGTTTTAGTTGACATTCGCCGCTTGATAAAAAATGAGTCGACGATCGCTTACATGTTGATGGTGATAGACTGTAATGCCAGATAAGACGTTTAATCAGAGACGTCGGAAATCAAGAGATCGTTAAGCCATCGAGAGAGAAATTTAGTAACCTAACAGAAACGACAGAAGCACCATGGTTAAAGATAACTTTATTATCTAGTCATTTTGCAGGCATTTCAATCGTCAGTAGTCTTGTAAATGTTAACAGGCGACCCAACAGCATGGGAAGTGCGTGAATTAGCAAACACAAACTAGGCATGCTTATTACTTGGCCAACCAATTGCGTGTCTCGTGCCCTTCGGAACATGCACTTATAAAACACTGTGTCCTAAACACTGACAGTCCACTCAATGTGAATTAACCAACGGAGGAAACGATGATAACAAATAAGAAGTCCATTCACATATTCCTGAAGAAGAAGAGGACTTTTAGGGTCAGTGAGCAGGATGGGTCAAACATGCAAACATGCTGTACTATCCACCTTTAGTGGATAATCACATCTACTGAACCACTGAAAATTCAACAAAAGTCGAATGTTGGTAAGATCATATTGACAATTCACGTTACCAGCTAAAAGTGAGCCGACAGGGAGAAATCAGAAAACAAGAACACATGCCAATGTCGATCTGAGAGAAGACACCAGAGGATTTGGCCGCAGTTTTAGTCCAATACTGATGCAGATTAGATACCAAATGAAACGTCTTACTTGACCCGTGATACCAAGATTAGTCACATCAGATAAATACTTCCTTTCATATCTAAGTACAGGCTGAAAAAAACAATCCGAGGAACTCAGTCGTAATCTCAGCGGTGGCTATGCCAACTGGAAGCGGGAAAAAGGTAGCGGGCTTGGGCCCTGATTTCCTCAACATCTCTCGTCTACAGCTGCGCAATCCACAGTGATCAGCCTACAAGTGGTCCTTCACATCATAAGGCAGCAAACATTCTGTGATATAAAAGATGAAGTGCTCTTAAGTCGACGGGAAAACGGTTCTGTAGAAAGAGTTGCTTATGGGAAATTCATGTGTTCTGGTCAGTATTTGGACTTTAACAGTTGATAATTGTCAGAACATACGTCGAATAATGTAGTGAACGTTGAGACAAATACAGGCTCTGGGTTAACCATTTTAAACAAGAGTGTACGTGTACGCCACAACTTGTGATGTAGCACCCTGGTCGGTAGATTTGGAACCACCCACTGAGACTGAGGTTCGCAATTGCCTTTCGGCTCTCAATAATAGGGCTGCTGGCCCAGATGATCTCGTGCCGGCACTTTTCAAAGAAGGTGGAGAGGCGTTAGTAGAGGCATTGACTCAGTTGTTTCAACTTGTGTGGACGACGAAACCATCCCTCCGTGCCGGGGTCACTCGATAAGAGTTCCCATACGTAAGAAAGGAATCCCGGGGCTCTTGCGAAAACCATAGAGGGATTAGTTTGACCCCAGTCATTTCAAGGGTTCTAGCATCAATTATACTTCGTCGACTCACTGCAGTTCGGGAAGTAAACATTAGGGAAGAACAGGCAGGGTTTCGCCCTGGGCGGGGTTGTATAGATCACATTTTTACCCTTCGTCAAATTCTGGAGCAGTCATGTGTACTGTCAGCCAACAATCGCCGTATTCCTCGACTATAAAAGTGGGTTCGATTCGGCGGATAGATCCACACTTTTAGAATCACTTAAACGCAGGGTGTACCGACCAAGTATGTGAACATACTGTCGGCGCTTTATTCCCATACTTCAGCTCAGGTTAGGGTTTACGGCGAACTATCTGACAGTTTCAGCACCAGGAGCGGCGTACGTCAAGGCTGTCCCCTTTCACCATTTTTGTTCAATTTCGTCATAGACGAAATAATGGAGGACTGTCTGCGGCACTCACAAGATGCCGGCGTGGACCTCCTACCTGGTGAAAGACTGACTGATCTTGATTATGCTGACGATGTACTGCAGTTTGACAACTTTCTAAGCAGCATAAAAATGCTAGACGCTATTTCGCGTTCTGCTAAGTACTTCGGAATGCGCTTTGCAGCCTCAAAATGCAAAGTGCTTCTGCAAGATTGCTGTGATTACGTAGATTTAATGTTAGATAATGAAGTCATGGAGGTTGTTGACCGGTTTGTATACCTGGGAAGCTGCATCAGCGGCGGCGGAGATGTAGTGAATGAAATGGAAGCGCGTAGTTCCAAGGCTAGGACGGTGTTCGCTAATCTGAGACACCTATGGCGACAGAGGAGGTATTTCTCTGAAGCTTAAGGGTCGCGTATATCAGACAACAGTGAGGGCTGTATTACTTTACGGCAGCGAAACCTGGCCACTCAGGGTAGAGGACGTGAACCGTCTCCAGGTATTTGACCACCGATGTCTGCGTTCGATCGCTCGTATCGGGTGGCACCAGCGAGTAAGCAACGAGGAGGTTAGGAAGCGGGTGTTTGGCACTGATTGTCAAACGAGTTCTTTTGTTCAGTCGCTACATTTGCACAGACAGATGGTTAGGTCATGTACTAAGGATGCCAGCTAGTCGTTTGCCACACCGAGCACTGTTTGCCGACGCTGCGGCCGACTGGCGCAAGGTGCGAGGTGGACAGATGATGACCTGGCGTAGACAAATGAAATCGTTCACGAAGGGGTTGGTCACTGTAGGTCGGGTTCGTCTCCCGGGCTGGGGCCCTCGCGACTCACAGAGTCGGTGGCTTGAGACGTTAGGTGAGATGGCGGCTAATCGAGGCGGGCAGTGAAGCCGTAAGGAAGCTGTCTTGTGAATGACGCCTTACTTTCACTTACAGCTCGGTTGTTTGTTTGCAAGGTGTAGGCACCTTGATGTTGTATGTTTGAATATAGACGTAGCTATTTTTAGTAGTTAGGTCCTTCCCTTTCCTTCTTTTTTTCCTCTCTCTTCCTATGTAGGGTATTTTCCTTTCGTGGTTGTGTGTCAGTCAAGCATCAGTGTGAACCACTGATGTATTGCTGTCTATGATGATTGATGATGACAGTGCATGTATGCGGAGGATACCATCAATAGTGAACGACCGAACGAAAGTTCGAGGAATAGATAGAGAGGTAAAAGATAGAACAGCGTGAACAACTTCTCCTACAGTTGCGTGTAAGTGCTGAGATAACATTTAGTTCCTAGACCAGTGAATCGATGGCATTTCGAATCTGAGATTCCCGAGGATGCACAACATGCTGTACAATCCTATCCTGACATTGCCGACCTTTCAATAATCATGAGACGGTAGTCAACATTCGAACTCTACTGGAACAGAGATCTTAGGCATGTTCTGCTAAGGATTGATTTAAATCTATTAGTAACCTACAAAACATCAAACCTGATGCTCAGTTCATGTGCCCTGTAGATTTTAGGTCATCAGCGTTATACTTCACGAAAATGACTATGTTTCGGAGTTCGTCGAAATGGACGACACTGCGTTACGCGCCTGACCGATAAGTCAAGAGGGACTTTATTATGTACTAGAGATGTTATTTTTTATTTGCTCAGCCACTCCTTAGCACTATTCGCATGGAGTAGTCAACTTAACACAGTTCAAGTAGAAGGGTGAGCAAAAATTAGATAAAGACGTCGAAAAATTCATGGGATTCACAGGAACTTTGCGGACTGGAGACAACCGAGAAAGACTTGAATACATCTAAATCTGTGATAAACGACACCCTGAGATTCAGTTCACCTGAACGAATAACAAAAAACCTGGTGTGACGCCGAAACAGCTGTTAGCCTAACCTGAAGGTTGTATGAACACGTGGGGTGAACAAATGTCGGAAATCTATAAACGCACTAAAAAACCGCAGAGACAACACGATTAAAAATGCGAGTCGTAGGAAACTCACACGTCCTGGTTAAGGATGGAACTTTGGTGACTTCAACTAAACAAAACGCACACTGTGAAACACCGTTCACACGGACAAGACGAAGCTGTACACAGAAGCTCACAAGAGGGCTAGATATGACGATGTCCGGTTTACAGATTACTGGCTACTCCAAAGTGTGTACAGAGAAACAGTCTACCAAAACCGCCATCCGAAGACATGGTCATTGTAGGACGTAAGAGTGGAAACACCAATCAAGAAGGGTTATATTATGCTATAATTACTGTAGCTAAACGCCGTGTAATCATCAGAAAGAGATTGTTATCACTTTCAACTAACGCAGACCGGCCTACTAGGTTCATCAACTGCGGAGAAAGTTACGTGGGCAAAAACGAGAGACCTCTGATCCCGTAGAGTAGAGAGACATTTTCCAAAATAGATGCGGAAGTCTGTGGTACCGAATAACGGCAACGTCGTTGAAATACGCAAATGATAAGCGATTGCAGTACCTAGACAAATCTTGACCATTGACCAAGTCACCGACCCAACTTGTACATTGGGGATTTTGGGTGATTCTAATCCACGATTTTTGTGGCTTGCTAAAACGATCAAAACTAATCGACTCAAACCAGTTTCGTGTAGTCAGAAACATCTGTTCGTGAACCTGACCTTGCTCAGACCTTAGTGACCTTACCTAATGTATCGATGCAGTAGCTGCCCTATTAAGAATTTGATGTACAAAACGATTCACGTTACGGTTAATGTCAGGGAGCCGATTTGATATCTTGTGGACTGACGAACCAGCTGCACACGTAATTTTTCACGTTTTGATTTTGTGCACATTTACGAAAAGAACTAACTGTTTTGGAGACCAAAATATTAACTTGATTGGATAAAAAGTATTAGAAGTCGAAACGGATTTACTTGTGTGCAAGTGCAACTGTCAATGATGAAGACATACAAGAAACTATGAAGGTAAGAACATATGCATGAGTCTGATGTAGATAAAGTGATACGTACCTGTGGAACGACAATGTCGGCCAAAGATTTCGCACACATGAAAAAGTCCTGCGCCTCGGACTCAACCAAAATGGCCGGATTATGCTGCAAATCGTACTTAATGTTATCATAAATGTCCGAAATTTTGGATAAGTCATATACGTCTCCAGTGTTGCGAAAATCCTTCCACAATTTACCCCAACGTCGTAACAGCAATTCCCAGCTTTCACCTTGATACAGTTTGATTGCATTGCGAGTTTTTTGTGAGGTAGCTAGTGTGAGAAGACGTGCGTCCAGTTTTTTCACATGTGCAAACAGTCGATCGCATGCAGTCCGAGGATTGCCTACAAATCTCATCGCGTTGACTAACGATTTGGATTCGGTGGGAACGAGAGTTTGAATATCTTCTTGGGTAAAATCGGTCGCCTTGGACATCACCTCCTTGATTCGATGTTTAACCATGTGTTGATAGTGCCGGCAGTCGTTGTCATTGTCCAAAAGACCATTAGTGTTGGCCGATTTGACCATTTGCACCAAGATAGGAGGTAACTCACCTTCGAGTGCAAGAAAACCTTTGGCGAAGGCAGCGGCAGTCATCTGCACACGGCCTTCATCGGATGCGTAGATTTTCAAATCGTGGCGATATGTGCTGTGCAGTCGCAATAGACCTAAGCCCGGATCCTTGCCATAATGTCCATCTCCACCCGGATAAATACAGCGAAACGCACGACCCAACGTTTCGGCTTGTTGTTTGCCTGCTGAAGTTAACTCACCTCCCCATTTGACGACCAACAGGAGGCTAGGTTTCGATTCCGACGTAGGTCCAGGGTTTAGGCGTTCTACAAAATACAACACATTGTCACGCCATGCGGATTTCAAAAGACATGGAAAGGCAGTTGGATAAAATAGGGTTAAATAAAGCTAATGTTGCGAACGCAAGCATAGACGGACACCTCTTAGCACCTGTGGCTCACGTGTTCAACTCAATAACTAGTGAGACGCTAACCTCATAGAGGCGAAGTAAACAAGACGTTGGTGTCTGTATCCTAGAATTGCTGTGCACAGGGCTTCCAAGTAACAGGAGTGCACCTTCAAAAATTCAAGGTTCCATTTGTTTGAAGGCAACTTTCCGAACCCATTTCCTCTTGATTCACAAGATAGCAGCGCGGTAGCTGCAAAAAAGAAACAGTTATCGTGTACATTCAAAGAACTGCACTCACATACAATTACCGGTGTGACACACGACAGGCGAGTATAACTGCTTTCATCTGATTCTTGGATTGTCTGACATACCTGTAGCAAGAAGAACCAAAGCCCTGATCAGCACAATCCTACAGATCGACGCAGTACGCACGTATGACCATCACGTCAATGTTACAGTGAAGAGTACACCGGTCACTATCATGTAAACGCAAAACGAGACAACTGGGATAAAACTCCATATTTATTCACAGTCAGTGAATGCAAGTGACCCGGTAAAATCTGCATCCAGGATCATAAAAAGGGACTCCAACAAACCAAATTGTAAGGATAATTATTAACCGATAGATATATACATTGACAATAGCTGACCACTCAAAGAAAGTTCTGAATGTGTGCTGCCACTTGTGAGTGTTTCGTGGGTCAACACGTAAACTGTCCATCTCAAAGCCAGCTTGAAAGAGCCAGGGCTATAGGAGGCGACTACTGAACTAGAGGGTCGAAGCAGTTGCGAGGCTAACGTATGTGCACGGCGTGTTTAAAAACAGAGTAAAGCTACGGTGGAGCTTGAGAACAAACGAACGAGACTGTCAGGAATAACAACCGTAACTTCCACCTAACTGAGAGGTTCAGATCATGACTGAACAATTATTCTGTTTATTTCCCACTCGAAATGATCTGGCAAGCTGAATATTGTTCACATAAGGCGTTTGTATATGATCACTCGGTCAGTGACACCAAGTAGGAAAGGTTCGCAGTATCCTCGTCACTCACCTTACCCCCAAACAGTTTACAGGACAACGTTCGAAAGGAATGGACCTCGAAAGCATTTATTTTCAAACGAAATGTGCGAGTTCAACAAGAATTAGCCGTGCTAGCCAGAGACAGAGGTCTCGATGAATGCAGTTGCAGCTGCAAACCTCGTCAACTCAACTTACTTGAACTCCAGAAGTGGTGACTTGAGCGTCTGCTAATGACAAATGTCATCTGTTGGTGCAGATTGCCCATAGCACCTTCTCAAACAGTATGTGGATCTAGAACAGCTTATAGGCATGCCAACTAAAGTTTTGCACCCTTTGTTTTTGGTTGAACAACGAAGCCATCTTAGGCGCCTCTATGATCAAGACTGCCAGTAACGAAGTGTCAATCCATGCGTTCGCGTAGAGATAGGACAACACTATTTATTGTGTGAAACAGGTTAATGATTCACAAAATAAGAGACGTTATACAAAATGTGAATCGAACTCGAAGGCCCAAAAAGATTTTTGGGAACGAAAGAGGAGGTACCGAAGTGCAAACACTAACTGAAACTCAGTCTGAAATGCTGCTACGGAAAAAATAAAAAAAAATAACAAAACCCCCCCGCGCCCCCCCCAAAATAAAGAAAAAAAACCCCAAAGTTTTAAGAGAAGAAGGTTAAAAAAAACTGCAACTTTAACGAGAATGTGATTTGCTGTCGTGTGCTGGAACAACAAAGTAGGTACTGTCTCGTTGCTCAATGTTAACAGTTGCTGCGTTTAAACAGTGTCGCTGTCAGTCGAATATGCTAAGCCAGATGAACCGATCAATCGGATTTATCTTAGTGACTACTGATCAGTGTTAGGCTGTGATTTAAAGTGCATACTCAGAATGAAAGAACAGAGAAAGTGCAGACGATATGAGCGTTATAACATGCATGGCGGACGATCAAGCTCACGTTCAAAACCGCTGGTAGCTTCTTTGGTAACCCCATGGGTGATATTTGAGCTGAATTTTACGGTTGATTCCACTAAATGAACCATACATCTCCAGCACATATCTAATAAACAGGGAGAAGCATAAGTATGTCAGCTGTCAAACTCTCAAAATCTTGTGTGGCACGTCATAGTGAATCGTACAAATCAGAATGGGAAATCATATTAGATTGAGCCAACCAGAGTGAGATAGTGCCTGTGATTGACAGCATTCGATGTATTTGCGTAACTTCTCACTGTGCTGCAGATTATTCTCTCACACAAGGTGTACTGCTGCCGGGATTTCGTCACCGTATATAGGTATACTCTCTGTATGATATATATACTATATATATAATATATATATATATACTATATATAATATAAGTATATAAGCTCCACTCCTGATTAGTCTTCCCGCAGTGACCGAATCCAAAATGAGAAGCCTGCACGTATAGCCGCACAAGTTACTCTTGCGGTGCACCATTGCGCTGCTAATTCCTCACGACAACATACAGTGTATTCCATGTTAAGACCGCAGGGAAAAAAAAGACCAGCTGGCCAATGCTGGTTAGTCAAGAGGTACGTAAGTACAAAACTGAGACCCCTATCTATCGGAAATTAAAAAAAGTGGAGATTCCAACGACACGCCAGTTGCTATGGCCTAGCAAGAAAAAATATAGAGAGGCTGTGTAGCAAGAACGTTGCTACAAGAGAACTATACGAGCTCTCAAATGGGCCTCTTACACACTGGTATTATGTGAAGTTAAAGACCGTAAATTGCGATCTCAACAACATCACCCAATGCAAATGACCTGAGAGCATGCAATGCATGATCGCCGGCAGGTTCAGTGATGTTCTTCTTAATTTTGCTTACCCAATCTTTATCAAGCATCAGAAAAAAAACGTCAGCCTTTGCCAATATAGAAAGAGAGGGAGGGAACCTAACTATAGCTGAAAAGCAATTCTTAGTCCCTATATCTTGCTAAAATCAGTTCGAATAGTAAACCATGGTGCGACATATTTACGGAAAAAGTGCATAGAGCCGAAGGCCCATAATTGAGAGAGAGTAACGCGGTAGCATCAGTAAGACAGCTCTTGACGGCTTAAGGACAGCAACTTCGATGCAGATACGGGCACACATTTACGCCAGAGACAGGGATTAGCCACCGTTTCACTGTCTTCAACCACCGACTCTGTACGTAGCGGGGGCCCCGCCCGGGAGACGGAACTTAGGTAAACTAAACAAAATCTTCGGCCACACAACACACACTATGTGTTGGTTAACAACGTGACGACCGCTAGTTTTCACTGCCTAAGACGATCAAAGACGGGCATGTTGCTGACCTTCGCACAGACGGGTGTAATATGAAAAACTTCGGCGTTCGTGATTGAAATATGATGAACTGGCTCAAACTGATTGTGATGAGGCAGTTTCAGCTGTTTCCAAAGTACACGGTTCAGTGAATCAAGCAAAATCACGCAGGATAGTCTCCGCCACGTTGGAGATAGGGTGTCTGCACTTGACCGCTTACAAGTTCCATCAGTCGTTTATTTCAGTTTCACGAACGATGATGACTTCAGCTCAACAGACTGCATTAAGTGACGGACTAATCGTTTGGATTAGTATGCATGACAAGTGACATCGTAGGGACTGCTGTTATTGTTCTCGAAAAAAACTCTTCTCCTTCAGAAAGCGGAAGATGCAGCTTTGAGCGTGTCACGAGAAAACGTCTGTAAGAACCGTCAGTCCACATAATCACTTAACCTTCTTGTCAGTGAGTGTCTCCAAATTCATACAGGGTGGAATCATACTCGCAGTTTACTTTGCGAAATACTTATGCGTAACACTAAACCATAATGCCTTCAACGATCCAGAATAACACGGTATACCTTTATGCTTTGCTTCTTAAGTAGTCCCTTAATCCGCATCATCACGTAACATGTTTCGCGTAAGATTTCCATGGGCCCACTTACCGGCCTAGTCAAGAATGCACTGACAGTCAGCGCGGGTGCTTCCTGTGGTAGTTGAGACCCCATGCTTTCACGTTAGCAGAAGCGGATCAGGGTTTACGGGTTCTCAAGTGAACAGTTCATTCTGTGTGCCTAACTATAATTTTCGATTACATTGTCGTATATAGTGCGAGTACCAGTGACAATGGTGTAGTAAAAAATGCTCTACCTCACGCTGAAGGGTGACCTAGTTGGGACGCGCCACCTTAAGAGATCGGTGGGCTGGGGAATAGGGGTACCAGCTTACAGCACAAGGGTCGACTATGTCAACCTGGTAACGATCGTCTTAGAGCGCAGGCTTTTGATAGTATTTATGAGCAACGTTTCCTACAGTTCGTACAAAATATGTGACAGGTAGCTCATTACTTAGATAAACTAAAGGAGAGGTGAACAGTGGCAGCAAATAGAGCAACGGATAAATAAAGAAATGGAAAGCAATGAAACAGCGCCTATAAAGTTGGCTGAGCAATCCGAGCCGCTACAATATCCGACCAACACCTCAGCCGCAAAATAAGTTCTACATTGTGAAATCACGCGGGCGTGAAAAATGTGAGGTGTTACCAACGAAAGTGAGAACAGTTTAAGATACAACAATCAAGATCAAGGAACCACACAAAAATATATACAATGAGATCGGTCACTAGAGTGGACAGATTTGAGTGCATTTGCAACGATAACAGAAACCCAAGCTATGATGAGACTCTGACGATTTTGTCCTGTCTTACAAATAATTTCATATAGTTGTTAAGCCATTCTGAGAATATAAGTAAAGCACGTGGCTATCGTGTGAAAACAATTATAACATATATCCGCATGCTGTTGCGGCGCCCGCACATACACGGACTACATTGAAAGACAACAAACAGACTAAACTGCAACTTGTCGGGATCAGTTAGCTGAGAGTTACGAACAGAATAGTTTACTCGAGCATAATGAAGCAGGACACACGACCTCTGTGCTACACATAACTACCTCACTACAAAAAGTAATATGCAAACACAAATTAATGCTTACTTTAGTTGTTCAAACTTCGCCTTATTCTTTTTTAATTGTGGATCAACGTTCTCTGAAGTATCCAGTTCTTCCAAAATGCAGCGCACAATATCGAGTACCTCTTGTAACTGAGTTGGTCGTTTCAACTTGAGTTCATTAGCGTACTCACCAGCATATTTGGAGAACAAGCTAAAGAACTTTTCATGCCTCACTTCCATTTTCATCTTCTGTTTTGGCGTCCGGTCACCATGCCGTATTACGGCAATCACGCATCGCAATTCCATGATGGTTCCGCAGGTGGTCGGCACCAGCGGTGTGTCCACATCGGTGCCCGGTGGTAGATAGGCCGGAACACATAGACGAGGCGCAATACGGCGTGTGATTAACACGCCCAAAATGTGACTGCAATCGTCATAGTACTTTTTCGACGACTTCACAAACGAAAACCCGTTTACATCACACACATAAGACATGCCGTTGGCTCGAAGCAGATCAAATCCGCAAATCTGTTGTTGAACCGCTTTTGCGACTTTTTTGGCGAGTATCTTCTCACGTGGAGTCAAAATCACTGGATAACGGACCTCTTTGCCTTCGTGATCACGTTCCACTTTGCCATCTAATGCAGGAGACTTACGGGCTTCCGCATGCGCATAGTCGTCGGCCACCGTGTAAACCTGCCCAGATGCAGAGGAACAAGAATAAATAGCGTTTTTAGTCACTACACAAATTTGTTAGACGGCCAATCGCAAACAGGTGTATTAGAGTATATCTTTTGGTGGCGTTAGTAATTAATTCCTTGGTTAAGCCACAACGAGTTAAAAACCAGAGTTGTAGGTTTCGCAACGTTTCGACCCTCTCGGCATTCCTGTCACCCACCCCTATTCCACACAGTCTACACGCATGCATATTAAACACATCTTACATACAGACTTACAAACAGACTGTGTAATAATCGATCGTTTTTGAACACAACACTGGAAGCTATAGATGTATCAACAATGTTTCGACACAGCCTGGAAGTCGGAAGTTGTCGGTGTTCAGCACAACAGTAAACGATAAGGTACTACTGACTTTAGTGTATTTGGCCAACAGATCAGTTGCGTTGAAAGATACCACGTTTCGGGGAATCACCGATTCACCAGCCAGCGGGTGCACTGATGCCACGTTGGCGTATAGTTTTAGGCCCTGGTACCGGTCATTCTTTCTGTTCAACTATCCGACAACAATGTTGTCAAATTTTACGCGACTCAACCGTTGGATAAGTTCAAGCACGTCATTTAAAGTGTGAAGAACATTCGGCTGGATCGTTATAGGAGAGTCTCATATGGCAGAATTGAGCCTTATAAATTATTGCAAGGATGGGAATGCTGTAACATCGACAGTTTTCGCGAAGAAGGATAGACTAATCTTATGACAGTTGTTAGGAAGGCGCATCTCCTAACGAAACAGCCAGGACGCATCACGCCACATCGATCGGCCGGCCCAGCTCGGATGGTATGGTCGTGGGTGGTGGTATGGTTCCACTCAGCCAATCAGATTGCAGCCGTGCGGTCGAACGCCTGTGCGCTATCTGGACTGTTTTCTCGCGTTGCTTTCTGATGCCCCTGTAACGTGATTTGCTCTGACACCTGACTGCCATATATGACTGTTTCATTTGATTCGCTCTGTGTCTGTCGGCCATTTATGGTAATCGTTTCGTCCTATAAATTTAGAGCCTCTGTGGCCTAATTTTGTCTCGCTCTTCCAATAAACGGTGTTGCCGCGTCTCTTCTCATTTCTCGGTTTTGGGTCAAGCGACTGAGCGCGTAACCAAGGCGACGATCCAATAACAGTCGAGCAAGGTGATTTAGAAAAAAAGTTATTAAGATGAAAGAGCCTCTATATTAAAGCACCCTCACTAATTTACTCAATGTGGTTACTGATGAGAATAACCGACGTGTTATAGTCACCAGATAATCCGAAATACAGATAATCTGAAACTATCTCAGGGTCTTGCATAATGACATGACAAACCACTGCACACAAATGGATCCTAGATGACTCGTCACCTTGTATGTACTGTCCTTATTTGACGTCCCCCCTCGGATGGCCAATTGACCGTGGGTCACATCCTACGTCTGAATTGAACAGCACACCTAAGAGACGAATACTGAAGAATAGCAATACGTCGCATAGGTTTGTCAGTACAGAACGGCCAATAAAACAGCTTCAGCTTAACACCATCACAATAGGCGTCGTAGAAAACGTTAAAATCGATCAAGAAAGTCGGACTACAGGGTAAAACAGACAACAATAAACTGAATAGCAAAGCGTTAAGTGGGTAAAAGTGTAGGACACAAGAGAGATCGACAAAAGCAACATAAATCCTCAAAGAGGCAACAACCTCACGACTTTAGCCGTGCCAGTGACTGCAACATAAGTCCGTGCCCAAGGGTGCACCAGTTAATATTGTGAATGGTCGCACAGTCCCAGACATGGCAGGCGGTACTCAAACGTTATGCTCGGCAGGAGGGCCAAACCTTTGATAGCACGCGATTGCGTCAACGCGTGGCCCCGGTGCGAATTATCACATCCGTCAACAACTACGCTTAACAATGCGCACAATGACAGACGTCTCCTCGTCGTACAGCGTACTATCCGCTGTTTTCTCAATGCTATAAACTACAAACAGCAGAGAACACACAAAGTGTAACCGCTGCCCTCACAGACACCTGATCACAAATACAAACTTATGAGGTAACGTTACCCAGACAGATAACAGTCTCGAGCAACAACGAAGACAAGACCAGGGATAAACCAATCTTGTGACAACACATTTCGAAGACGCAAAGTACGTGTCTCCAGTTTGGCTTATTTTTGCCAAGTATATACGGTTTACCCTACATAAGGACAACTTCAAAGAAATGGCGTTTCAACCAAAACCAGAAAATTCTCATTTAATGTCCGACGTTCAGTATACCTCTTCATCCAACCTCACCTAGTCAGTCGACCTATCAATGCGTATGTGCCGCACCCACTGGGCATATTGCTCACTAGTTTTTCCTCGTTTGTTGTCGAATGATTTCGTACTTTTGTTACATCCCTAAAACATATGCAGTGTTGCAGTAGTATTCTTTGCAAACAAGTCAACAAATTTATTGGTTCTCATCGATTTGCACCGTGCGAAAATGTCGCAGCAAAAATCCGATTGGACACAACTCATTCGGTTAAAAAGAATCTAAATGCACCTATACAAGTCACTAGATCCCGGTACCAGAAGCTGTCTGGCACATACCCGGTCTTACTATTCTGCCGTCATTCTTTGTTTAGCCCAACGTTTGCAAAAACCCGGCATTCTTGTGCCTAAGGCGATCATGAAACGCAATCGGCAGTTCCAATCAACTGATACTGATTGTGGCTACTTATCAACTTTTTCATGAAGTTCATCATGATTGTTACTGTTGTGTGACTTACTCACACTTAGCCTACATGCGCTGAAGACGTGAGTAGGTCAAGACAATCAATCAACCGCTTAGACCACTGATTCCTGTTCGTGGGCACTATGACTCGAGCTGCGTTGGTCCTGACAACGGTCCACAAATTTGCATAGTAATAAATAGGTACGAACGCACTGAGAAGAGAAAGGAGGGAATTAGAAGAAATAAACAAAAGCAATTGAGGTTCACGAAACAGAAAAATCAACAGGTTTGTAGATACAGGTTCGCCACTGAGTGCGACACATCACCATATCAGAGAGTGTTTCCAACAAGCGGTGTGAATGGTTGCAAACTCCCCAACTACGTAGACCACACAAACTGATGTTGCTCTGCGGAACGGTCAAGGTTCGTGACTACATCACGGTTTGGCTGCTCTGCGGCTTCATCCAACTGTCAGTAGACACATCACGTGGTGAAGCAGACGCGCCGTCGGTATACATAGTAAGTGACCCGGCCAGCGAAGACTGCGCACATTCACTATCCCAGGTTATCGGTGGCAAACTCGCACATTTCCCAAATACGCGCCGACAGACTGTCGCGATGCTCACAAAGGCAGCCCATTTGATACAGATTACCTGATGGAAACAACGGTGACCAAATACTGAGAGTCCGTATGCATCTTTCACATGAATTGTTCAGGTCTCTGATCCACAAAGCAAACTTGAGCACAAACACACTGAACACTCTGATTCTACTCGACACATGGACGTCCTTTGCGACGATACCAGTGACGGAGGTTCGTGAATGCATTACGTGCTTTCTCTTTCCTCGTCCTTGTGGACATCTTGTCAGTAACGCTATAAGCTGACGAGATGACACTAGCAAGTTACGTGAAACGATCGACAGTCTCCAGCGGCTTGCCTGCAATAACGAAAATAGGGTCAGTACTAACCCAATCTTGCAACAGCATGTTCAATATCAGTCAACTCAGTATCTGACAGAAACTTTCCTTCGTTACCTTCGGGACATTTACGTGGATATTATTTAATATGTGGTCGAAAATGGAGAGAGGAACCGGACACCCATGTTGAATGTCACTCGAAATGCACAACGCATGAAATAGCTGTCCACTATGCACCTAGCAGGGTTGACAATAGCTTCAGCAAATTGGCACACTTCACTGTAATTCCCTTACGAAGGAGAGTGTCTCAGAGATCATGTCGGGCAACCGAATCAGCAGCCATTAGGTCTAAAGATACGGCTGTAGTTGATTTCGTAAAAGTGCCGATGTTCTAGTACTTGTTACAAAGGGAGTATAGAGTCGATACACCCGCGACCAGGTCAGAAACTTGCTTGTTATTCCTCTTTTTTTTGAAGCTATTCCCTTGAGACCGACGATGACATTTTATATATGTATTACTTCACCACTTACAAATAACTAGCATCACTGCAAGAATGCCCACGCATAAATGAGTTAGTGGTCCCGGGGTTACACGCTATCACTTCCAAAACCAAGGATGGCACCATTGAGAATATCTAATCTTAAACCGCTAAACTGAAAGACAAAAAATGACCGATAGCTCATAGACAATCAAGTGTTCACGTGCCAGGCAATCACGTGAACTACGCTACCTTGTATAACCGCATAGGAACTGCATAATCCAGCAGTCTGGATATTTACGTGCCCATGCAAATGATCACATGAGTGTCTATTTTAATGCTGATACACACAGAAGTTTACACGGCACAAAAGTAGTGAAAACATACCAGGTCCATCACAGAGAGGACAGTTAACAAATTAATCGACAGAAATGTTAAAAAAATTCAGAAGAATTACTTTCACATCCGTTCCGTCAGTAGGCATAAACTCTTCGTACATGTAGGATCCGTTTGTGCGAATATTGCTGTGCGGAAAATATTTGCTACTGAGATTGCCCACTTTGCGAAACAGACGCTGACTACCGCCTCCAGCAGAACTTGGAAAATAGATGTAGACATTGTGATCTTCAGCATTCAAAGGTTTCTCCACAAACGGCTTGTGAAAGACTTTCCCATCTATCTGAAATGATAAATGAAGGAAGTTGCTATACACAAGCTGAGAGTCTACCGTGAACACGCACCGTTTATTTTATTACTGTTTCAAAAGGTTTATTTCAATACAACCTGACAGCTATTTTGGGTTTCGCTTACAATGGGTGTTTAGACAGTGTACTAAGCAATAGACTAAATGTGCCGCTTTACGCTACCACGAAAGCCGAACTATAAAGAAGGATAGCGCGGATGAATACTAACTTGAATCCAGCCTAGATGCACAGATTGAGCAGTGACCACAAATATCGGAATAAACCAGAAGAATAGTGCGTAAGAAAATGAAAAAGGACATTCCCAGTCTAGAAGTAGAAGGGAAGAAGATAACAGTTAATTGATAAAACATTACCGTTAGCGGGAACGTTCAGCGTTATGGTGCGCACACTTTCTGATAAACAACCGAGTTGCGAGTAAGAGTAAGACGACTAAAAATACAAAACGCCAAACATACAAGCATCAACTCACTTCAATCGAATCGTCACTTTCCACCACGTTGACCGGTGGACTGCCCGGCTTTCTGGAGACACAAGCATACCGAGGCACAGGGACGCCTTCACGTTTCAGGCATTCATACACAAGTCTTCGATCCATCAAAACATATTGGGACTCCAAATCATTGACCAAATAGGGTTTACGTAGCTTCGAATAGGCTATGGCCTTCTCCAATGGGAAACCCTCCGAATAGAAGCTCACCAAAGCATCACAAATTGGCCAGGATTCGATCGGTTCGTTGAGGATAACATTCTCCTCAAAAACAATCAAACGAATATGTTGAAATTTATCCATTCGACGCAAAATTTCCTTCATTGGTTTGGACATTGCTTTTTTTGCCATTGCACAAACCCCAATACGAACAATAACATCTGCGTCAACATTGTTTGTGTCAGTCATGATTAGTAAACTATAAGGAAAAAACCCTCATGAGCGACCTCAACCACTGGCTTATTTGCATAGTCCAATTTATCAAACAACGTTTTGCAAACGGCAAGAGATCGACAAAAAGAATGAATCAATCTTTATTAATCGGACTTGAACACTGCAAAATTAGGACAGAACTATCAGACGTGTGTCGAGTATTCAGTATGGAACAACAATAACCAACAGTATCAACAAAAAAAAGGAGAAAGGAAAAGACAAGCAGATGTAACAAGTTCACGGAAACTGAACCGACAAATAAATTTTGTGAAAGCAATGACACATTACACACGGCACAATCAAATACAGAAAACGCGTTTATGACGCATTCGAATACTAAAAAATCAGTACGACATTAATTCGACTAATACGCATCAGACAACCACAGAAGCCATTGAAGGAGATATGGCAAGTAATCCTTTATATTAGTTCAAGTATTGGCAGGCTTTTCTGTTACAACTTATGCCGCAGCAACACAAATTAATTAATTACGGCTCTCACCGCCCCGCATCATTAAGTGCACTCACTTCACAGACAACTCGGACAAACAACGACAACATTCACGTCCACTGAGCTCGATTAGCCGCCATCTCACCTAACGTCTCAAGCCACCGACTCTGTGAGCCTGAGAGACGAATCCAACCTACAGTAGTTAATCCCTTCGTGAACGGCTTCATTTGTCTACGCCAGGTCATCTGTCCATCCTCGCACCTTAAGCCAGTTGGCCGCAGCGTCCGCAAAGAGTGCTTAACGTAGGCGGACGATCTAGCTGGCATCCTCAGCATACGAACTAACCATCTAAGTCTGTGCAGATGTAAGGATTGAACGGGAGTTCGTTGGACAATCACTACCAAATACCCGTTTCCTAAAGGTGGCCAATGCAGTATGGAATTAACATTGTTGTGGGCTGAGATACTGTCAGGATGCTCGAAACTGGACTGGAGAACGACCGGGGTTCTCAACCAAAGCCTTTGGCTCAAAAGCCTGTACCGCAAGGCAGCGGTTGAGTGGCAATGTACCAGAACTGGTACTTTTTCCGGAAAAAGATGCCAACCTTCTTCCAACCCCCAACCTGGAGGACCAGGAGACTGTGGTTTGTCAGACCTCTACCCATTGGCCTGCCTGGTATGAGTGACTCTATCGGTGTGATCACACCGTCCAGTTTAGCCCAATAGGTCATCGAGATGCGCAAGCCATTACGCCGCGTCAAGGTCCAGTCTTGTTGTGACGGCGTTGGCAAGTTGCTTGTAAAAATCCATCTGAACCAACTGAATGCAAACGTTTTGGAGGCCGATGTTTCGGAGAAGCAGTGTGGATTCCGGGCGAGTCGCAGTTGCTGCTAGACAGCTGCAGAAATGCCGGGAACACAACTATCCCTGTGTATCTCTTCGTGGATTTCACCAAGGCCTTTGATTCCGTGAGCCGCGAGGCGTTGTGGACGGTGCTTGGTAAGTTTGGATGTCCAGGTAAGTTCGTCAATTTGATTCGAATGTTGCATGTGGGTATGATGGGTAAAGTACAATCGTATGGACCGACTATGATTTTTGAAATTGTGACTGGCGTGAAGCAGGATTGTATCCTAGCCCCAACCCCATTTAGTTTATATCTAACTACAGTGCTAACAGTTGCTTTTCAAAACTCGACAGAGGACGGTGTTGAGGTAGAGTACCGGACGGATGGGCGCCTGCTGAATATCCGACGATTCGGCGCCCCAACCCGGTTACATACCTCAACGATGCGCATGCTTCTATTTGCAGATGACAGCGCGCTATTCGCACACAGCGAGGACGAACTACAGCGACTGACCACTGCTTTCGCGACCGCGGCATCCAAGTTTGGATTGGATATCAACACAGGTAAGACATTTTCTTTCTTTCAGCCTTCTCCGGGCGAAGGTGCTGTTTCATTCACGTGCGCCTGAAACTCGTATTAATGGAAACATTGTTGACAGTTGCGAAGATTTCTGCTACTTGAATAGCAATTTGTCCACCGATCTGTCCACGGACCGAGTTGAGAGCTCGTGTGGCAAAGGCTAGTGCTGCGTTCGGACGTCTTGAAAGACGTGTCTGGAAAAACCACAGCCTGAAGATGGCCACTAAGCTGTGTCTACCGCTCAATGGTGCTGTCTATACTGCTGTACGACAGGGGAACTGTATCAGCGATATGCGCGCTGTATGAACCGTTTCCATCTGCGATGTCTGAGACGCATCCTGAGTATTCGGTGACTGGTCATGGTTCCGAAAGCAGCCGAGGTACTGTGCCGAGCGGACATGGACGGGACTGAAGCCGTGCGGATTCTCAATCAGCTTCGTTGATGAGGTCACGTTCGTAACAGTTGTCATACCAGTAAGTGAAAGCAGGTATGCGAAATCATGGTGATCAAAAACGGGGATGTTGTACAAACTAGCTGTTCGCTTTGTAACATTGATTTCAGATATTGGGAGGACTTAGCCCTAAGTCGGACGGTCTGCAGGAATACGACCCGTACAGACGTCCGAAGTTTTAATGAGCAACAACTGCGCTGCCGTGAACTGAAGAGCGCAGTGCGTGAGGGGTCCATGGATGCCATAGGTCGTGGTGACAACCAGATGGCGCTGCGATAAGTGCAGCCGCAAACGCACTGGGAGTCTCGGATTAGTAGATCATCAAAGTACTTATAGTACACAGTCGGAGAAGAGACAACACGTACGTTAGGCTTAAGTAGGTTATTTCAGTTATATCCCACTTTTGTCCGTATCAACCAACGACCGCAGTTACCTGGTAACCCATTCGTTCCCCTTTCCAGCAGCCTGGGTCACTGTGGCTTTCTATCTTCCTTTTCTCCAGTTTCGTTAGTGCGTTGTATGATAAATGTTTGGCCGTTTGTTAGTCCAACCTCAACCTTCGTTTTCCCTCCTTATCCTTTCTAGAGTGCAATAATGTGCTCCTACACTGGGCTACTGTGTTTTATATTTCCCGCATCTTTCTTCCCGGATTAAATCGTAGCACTGGACTCTCTCCATTACTGTTCCCGATGGATAAGAGCACCACTTTCATAATAGTCTACCACATGGCTAACCGGCATTTGCCAGCTGAACCACAGGGGCTTTCACTCAAGTCTCCTTGTCTTATTCCTTCGAATATACACAATGTACGGGATGTGAGTGCAATTACAAGTAATGCGGCGCAGACGTCCGTTGACTTCGGTCACTGTGACAGGTTAATCCGAAACGGAGGCCGCCAATCTTGTGATAAAGGGATTTCTTGCAGATGCTATAATGAAGCACTTCGAATCTGAAGCCTTTCAGACGTTCAAGCCTGAAATGTGGTTTCAACAATGTGGATGAAAAATTCATTGTTATACTTCGGACTCAGCTTGACAAGTTCCACAGCTGTCTGAGAAGCATATTAGATGGAAGAATCTTAGTACGGGAAGAATAGAAAAATTCACGCCTACCGTTCTTCAATGTGCTGGTTATAAGACCTGGTAGCAAAATGGAAACTACAGTCTATCGCAAACCGACCACTGATGTCATCTTCCAGTTAAACAGCAACCATCTAACCTGTCACTTTAAAAGCCGCATGCCAACGTAGTTTCAAAGTGAGGACAGGCATTATAACTCATCCGAACTTGAAAGATATGAACAAGAACATCTTTTCAAACTGTCCACCTCAAATAGGCACTTCCAAGAGTTTCATAAAGGCATCCATCAGAGAGTCCACAAGAAATGAACACGTAGAAGCCAAAACGCGATTCACAGCCATACCAGACTTAGTACAAAGGAGGCTCCGAACACGGGGCATCCAAACATCACATAAGCCAAACCCATCATTGTTCAGGTTTATATATATATATATATATATATATATATATATATATATAGTTTCAGTAATAAAACAACAGATACCCTGGTTCGAGGCAACGCTGAGAGATCAGGGAGAGCTTATGTATGGCCCATTGTGAGCGTCATGTTTGACGACACTTTTGTACGAGTAATAGTTTTGGATATTCGTCATAATGCAACTTGACAGCAGACAACTGGAGTTTGTCGGTTAAACAGTAAAATTAACAAATTCGTCCAACGAATTTAAAGAACGTCCTAAATAACGCTGGTCTGATAATTAGTAGCCCATCAGCTGAATGGTCATTAGTATGAGAAACGACACAGTCGAATACAAAGGGCTAGACGTAGTACAAAAAACCCACATCAAAATCAAAGGAAATGTTCTTCAGGCATTTGAATTTATTGAAGAACGCAGTTAAAGTGGCACTGTATATAACAAACGACGGTTAGAGAGATTCGTCCAACAAAATACATCACCCAGTAAAATGACACAGGCGAAATTCGTCAACATGAAGTGATGTGCCGTTTGCCACATATAGGAGTTCCATTCGATCATAAACCTTAAACAGCTATGGCAAAAAGCGACTTATTTCCTTTGAACGTTAACTACTTTAAACGTACGGTACGTGAAAGGACCTTTAACTATACACAGCTAGTTCAAACGATCGTCCTGTAAAACCTTATCGTGAGCCACATGACACACTGGCAAAATAACAAGAGTGAAAACGCAGCCAAAGTAAAGTAACATTTCCATTAATATGGAAACACTGGAGTCATTAAAATCAGAATGAACTGCAATTTCCCCGGAGAGTAAGAAAGCAGAGTACGGAAACAAACAAAGTATGTTATAACTGTGTAGAAAAAGGCTTAACTTGGCAACGTTAAGTGCGATGCTCGACTAACTATGAAAACAAAGACTGCCATCTGCATGCAAACATAAATTTCTAGCTTAGACTAATATCCAGTGGCATCGTCAGTCTAGAGTACGCAGCACAAAGGAGTAAACAGAGGTTAGTTATAGAAAAAGAGAAAACAATGAATAATATATAAGGGGGGTCAAAAGAAACGATGAGGTGCATGGTGGCGCAGCTCGCAACCTAGATGATGGCACCAACCGACCAAATTCAACAGAAGTACACTAGCGTCTAACACTGCTGTTTAACAACCATGCATAGATGAAAATGAACAGAAAACAAGCATTAGATTTCAAAGACAGGAGCTTACCGGATAAATACACCACATATAAACGCAAAAAGCGGTACCAAGTTGCCGATACTCTGCAAAAAACAACCGAGTTATGAGTGGGAGTAAACTGGCGTAGGCGAAACAATTTCATTGTGGCCTTGCCCAACTCGTTTTAATGACTGTGTTCACGTGAGAAACAAAAGGGGGCAACTTTCACACTAGTGATCTCGATCGGCTGCCAACAATCCAAAAGTTCTCATCACACCGATTCTGTGGATTACGATGATTACGGTTCATGGACGGACCAGATCCACGGCGGATAGTTTGCTATTAAACGATTTAATTTCTCTATGCCAAGTCGCTGTCTGCTCATCTTGTGCGATACAAAAATAGCCTGCAACATTAGCAAAGAGTGTCCAGCGTAGGAGACAACTAGGTAACATATTAAACACATGGCTCAACCACATTAACCGACATACACTTAGGGGATGGGTAAATGAACTAATAAACATTCGCAATATGATCTTATCATTCGGTATTCATCCGTGCCACTCCCAAACGAGTGATACAACGCACACAGTGATGCTGGAATATCTGAAGACGGTCTGTGTCATGAATTCTGAGTGCTTACGTCTCGCAGCTGCGAAGTGAGAGCGCTCTCACAAATACCTTGTATACACACTCAATGGACATCAGAGACAACAGAAGTCACCAAGGTTGACAGAAACCCAGCATGCAAACCGTTGATTTGTCAAGCGGAACTAGTGATGCAACCATCTTGAAGTGTACTTTCGTATTGATTAGCCAACTGTTTATGCATCCCGAGTAGTAGGAGGTAGACGCTGGTGAACCCCTGCGTTGCACACGCGAGTAATCCAAATTATGTGGGCTATCGGCGCGGGCAACTCTACCTAAACACGAGGCTGTTGACGTCGTCGTTATGAACAGGGCACAGGCGGGAACAAAAAAAACCACACAAGCGTTACATAACCTTCTGTTCATCGACCCCATAAATAACGTAGGCTGACAAAGGCAACACGTGGCGTTGTCATCCCCGATTATCTCATCAGCGACGGCACAAGCTGAGGGGACAGTGATACTCAAGTGTGTAAAACTGTCCATAATCTCAAGTGGACTATCCGTCCCAATAAAAAGCGAGAACGGTGTACCCCAAATTCTTATCCAGCATGATCCGCAGGCCTTCAGTAGACCGTGTCGGTCATCTGGGTATTCAGAAGCTTCATTTTAGACCCACTGTTCATAATGAACTCAAGAGAACGGTTAAAAAATGAAACCAAATTAAACACTATCTGTAAGTGACCACGACCGTCAATTCGTGGAGACAGTATGAATGTCCGAAGAAAAGTGTCAAGGTAAAAATGTGATCAACCCATCCAGGCAGCATCAGAACCTTGCAAATGCCAGGTGCCCACACCGTTAACCAGATGATCAGGCGGCTGACAAAGTCTCTACAGAGAGGAACATTTGGAAGGAGAACATGAAAGTTTTCAGACCGGTTGTAGATGTATCGGTCATACCTTTACTTCTCAACGGTCACTGCAGCGTCAGTAATCTTTTCTTTAGCCAGCGGTCGTAAGAATTTTGGCTTAAACACCGCTTTTGGCTCCACTAACGGATAAGTTCTAGGGGCTGTGTGCATCGCAGAGGAGTCACAGTGAAGTACACGTGGAGCAGTTGCATGCCCCTTCAAATGCGCACTGCGCATTTGTAGGCAGTTATCTCAAGCGTTCTCCATGTCAACTGGCGTCCGACCTCCAACCTCTCTTTCAATTCTGTGATGGACGTTATTCTCCAAAGGGCATTCAAAGGTTGCCAGAATCATGGGGGTTCTTTTACAAGGTGGTAAGTTGACTGATGAGCAACATCACGACATTGGATGAGTACGTACTGTGGACAGCGAGGAGACCACGTTGAATCAACTAGATATGACTGATCTGCATGCTACAAACGTTACACATTCGAAGTGTAGTATTGTCACAAGACTGGGTTGGTACTGACCCTATCTTCATTATTGCAGGCAAGACGCTGAAGACTGTCGATCGCTTCACCTACCTGGGTATATTCACATCTCGTCAACCTATAGTATTTTTGACAAGGTGTCCACGAGGACAGGACAACGAATACACGTAATGTATTCACGAACCTTCACCACTGGTATCGTCACAAAGGTGTCCATGTGTCGAGTAGAATCAGAGTGTTCAGTGTGTTTGTGCCCAAGTTTGTTTTGTGGATCAGAGACCTGAACAATTCATGTGGAAAATGCATACGTGTTGTGACTTGATCTACGGCCTACGAGCGCGTAAACGGAATAACGGTCAATGAAACAGCGGATAACAGCACGACGAATAACGGTAATGAACAACGAAGTACGGAGTATACGCGATCAGTTAGTCTCTTCCCATCCAACCCCACCCGAGGCTACCGCATGAACACAGGAAAAAGACTGACCTTCAAACAGAGCTCAGCCCGAAGACAACATGGTCACAAACCCGTTCGTATTTATAGGGTTTGCGACTAGTAACAAAGCAAAGCCAAAAAGAATGGACCAGACAAAAGTCCAGACAGTTCAGTCTGGGCGTGTAGTCAGGATGACAACAACAACCAGGACAAACAAAGTACACTGTCACCGACCTTCACTGTTGCTATAGTCGTGTACTTCTCCGGTCCCCACGATCGTCCACAGCCGTCGTGACTGTAACATGCAAGCCAGCCGCTTCTATTCTGATTGTCCGTCGCACTTACGGACCGATTTTGGGGCAACGTGGAGACACCGGGGGACAGCGTTCTTCCGAAGGAGGGGTTCCAACAACAATCCTGTAAAAGGAAACAATACAGACAAGCATGAGCCAAAGGCCCAGTAAGCCATGCACACGACTTACACAAACGGAAACTAAAACGGCGTCAACAACACAGCAGCACGCCCGTCACACAATTCAAATTCAACCTGTGCGCGCTTGCTGGTTTCGACCGCACGTTACAGTACCTGTTTGT
>LOND01028723.1:16455-43185 GCA_014220965.1 Paragonimus kellicotti | reverse complement strand
ACAGTGAAATCATTAGCCGTAGAATTTCAAACGCGGTCGAGAGTGCCTACCCTGCAGCGAGACTTATCATATCGTTCGACACCTGCCCGGTACTGGGCCAGCTGCTCTTAAGGATAGTTTGCCCAAGTTCTCTTCGTCTTTCTGTATCTACTCTCTCACCTGTTGTTGTCAAGCAGGTTACGTTGGGAGGACCACAAGGCGGCTATCGGAAAGGATTCGTGAACACCTACCGAAATGGCTTCGCAGCGGTTCGAGAAAGCCTATTTCCAGTGCGATTGGCTCCCACTTACTTGACACTGGCCATCAAATAAACCCGGATGAAGCGTTCCGAGTAATCTACAAGGTTCGTCATTCCGGCTCCAGAGCTGTCAGAGTGCGACTGTTATCAACGGCCGAGGCTATTGCTATCAGACTCCACAATCCCTGCCTATGTGCCCAAAAACAGTTCGTACAAACCCTCCACCTCCCCTGGCCAGTCATTCCACATCCACTTGAAACCCGAGCAAGCATGAACCACTCGACACTGATGAACGCATGTCTCATGACAGGGCGCGCGTGTAACAACTCAAACACATGGTCACCCACAGCCTTCACCCACCCCCAGTAGACTGTGATCCGTACCCCTCCTGTGATTTTTGATGACCTATTTGACACGTTATAATTTTCATATATAATTCGCATTTACCTTATGTAATTGTAAAAGCCTGATGAGAATTACCGAAAACAGCTGTTCGCAAAATTGACTTCTTATGAATTTTACGGGAATCTGGAGAGGATCAAAGGGTTCCCAATATACCACCGTTTCACAAATCAGATACACTTACTCGAAACAAATGTAAAAGAAGTACACATGTATAATAGACTCGTACATGAGCAGTGCTAATGTACGGATCAATATCGCCAATAACGCAGGTCTCACGGGAAATGTGTTATGGACGAAAAATGGCGAAAGCTATCTGTCCTCACACGTGTGTATTTGGTCGGGAATTGAACACTACAAGTCGGGATATCGCGTAACGGTTGTTCGCAGGAACCTCAACACTTCAGTTTTGGCTTGGGCCATCTCCAGTGGCATCCAGTATATCACATGCTAGTAACGTGTAGTGTAACTGCTGAAGATTCAGTTTAACTGTATTTATTGCATTCACGTAGTCTGAGCTGATTAGCAATCGAGCGAATGCAAGCATGAAGGTTTCATTTACCTGGAGACAAGACTGGATAGTTTGTTTCGTTCCTTGGCGTAGTGTTTCAGTTTTTCCACGAATTCCACCAACAAGCTGTTGAATTTACGGTCGAAATCAATGACGCTTTGAGCAAACGCCTCAGAAGCGCCGAATTGGTTAAAATCATCCCGAGTCACCTGAAAAAATATGTAATCGAACACGGGGACGAAAGTAGGACATTTCGGATTTGCCGGGTTAACAAACAAGCTCTGGAACAGTTTTATACCAGTACCGCATTGTGCATTTGCGATTAGCAAGTATGGAAATAACTTGCCTTTACATTACCCAGGATTTTGGTTGTTGTATGTTAGACGCCACTTGTACTTGGTCGCGCCTTTTAACGTTCATATAGTTTTTGTTCAAGCTAACCCATTTTAGAAAGAAGCACCAGATTCCAGCTGCGCTTTTGTTAGACCTCATCAATGATGGTCATTTTCGTCTCGAGCAAGGACTGGACTCACACGCTTTGCACCCTGGAGGGAGGATCATTGCCCGCGAAACCGTGGAACTTAAAGAACAGTTGGCTCAGGCTGAGAAAGCTTGCCATCTCACAGGTTTCGTCGAATCCCATCGTATTTACGGCCAGCGTTCCAAGTGCATATGCTCTGGGATCTGCAGCCATATTGTCTTGGACACAGGGAAAAGTGTCTGATGTATGGGCCGCAGTAGATGCTGAGGCCGCAAACGACAGCATGATAAATACGGATGCTTTGCTGAAACCGGCAGATCTGGTCAAACCGGTTTCTTGTGGTCAAGATTCTACGGTCAATACGGATGGACAGACGAAAAAGCGTGCTTGCAAAAATTGTACATGCGGCCTGGCCGAAGAAGAAGCTAAAGCGGAAGCAGCAGGCGCTGTTGTCACAGCTGCAGTCAAATCTTCCTGTGGAAACGTAGGTCAAGTTTATTCATATTGTTCATGTGAAATGGGATTGTGAACTTTGAAGTGGATGTAAGGTGATTCTACTCGTGTTCATTATTAATGTTCAGGATTGTGCTGGCTTGTGACATCTCAGTCATAGTAAACGATTGTTGTCATACAGTCGTTAACTTCGAGTGCGCCATCTAGACTTGGAATAGTTAGTGGTATCTGGTCTATATATGAACCGATATGTTGAATGATAACAGACGTCGTGTAGTGAGTAGGTAAGGAAAAAACGCAACGACCGAATACACTTCATAAGTTGTTAATGACTGTTCACTGTAGGCCTGTAGGTAGTGGCCTGAACGGTGTCCCACCTCCTCAAGCAGCCTGTATAGTCACGAAATATAAGATCGTGTCGGAAGAGTGCTTAGCCAGTCTTCCTCAAATGCATTGAAGATTTGGTGAGGCTCTGTAGTGCTGACAATGCGACACCGTACACGGCCAAACGCTTACATTCAGGTTTCTATGTTCACAACCAGAATTCACTGTTCAACAAGCCCTCGCATCTGTGCACATGATAAACCTCGTTTCTATATCTCAATTTGAAAGAAGACCGATGATTAAAGCGATCGGTAATCGTAATACTCCACTCGTCTCAACTCCATGTGTACTTACGTATCCACGTTTAATCTTCACGAATGCCAGTTGTGTAGCATGCCCATAGAGATTGCTGTAAGATATCATGATTTGTGGTCCATATCCACCCAATCTACATTAGCTTCTGGACCAGCAAAGTAATGTCACCGAAGTAGATATTATTGTCGATTTGTAATGTCTTCTCTCAGAGGCGAAATAAATTATCGATTTCGACCCGCAGCGAAAAACGGCTTAATTTCTTTTTTTTTAACCTTATTTCAGTGCTATTTGGGGGACGCGTTTCGATGCTCCACTTGTCCTTATCGAGGTCTGCCTCCATTCAAACCAGGCGAACAGGTCATACTGCCAGAATCGTTTCTCAGTGCGGACGTTTGAATGAGGAAAACCACTGACCATTTACCTATGTACGTGGTTCTCAAGAGTGAATTGTATATTTACTTCCCTCTAGATCACTCCAAATACACGACTGATAGATACGGTTCACAAGTGGTGGACCACGTCGTCACAAACGTTGAAGAGCAACTGTGTGGGCATCGGCATAGTTGTTTCAAAATAAACGTTTGCACACATTTATTCGGTCATATTCAGAATGGGGTCGACGGGCGCGTTCTTAGATCATTGGACGGGTTGTTTTGTCCAAACGTCACCCAGTTCAGAGTACGTCTTTACCTCATACACAATTGTATGGTACTGTCACGTAACTTTAAGGTTCGTAATTGGGACAAATCAGTGGGCTGAACTTGCAGCAGATTGTTCAATCGATTGAAGGACTTATAGGAATGCACGAAGTAAACTCGTAACTTCACACACAAAGTTAGTGTTTTGAAGCACAGCTAACGACAAAAGACAGTATGAGTGAAAATCGATTTGATAATGCAATGTGGAGGCCTATGACACTCAACACATCGATCTCTGCCAAACATCTAGCGAAGACTATTTAGATTTGAGACGGGAATCATCGTGGAGAACGTACAGCAGCGAACAATCGCAAGACCGTTTTCTCGTTATCGAATCATAACTTTATATATTTCCTGCCGCTGAGACTCTTGCCTGAATTCAGTTATTCACGTCTTGTCTCCGAATCACACTTGTCAATGCAGCAAAGAACAAGAGTATACAGTCCGTAAATTACGGTGTCAGCCTTCAGTGCGAGGATTATGTAATCAGGATGGGGTTCTATAAAAGCCCTGTGCATTGGTCCAAACACTTAATAGTCGCACACATCCGTGCCATCTTTTTTTCCACAAAGAACTTCGACTAATTTTACTGACCGTGGATAAGTTGCGTCTTGTTTAGATGTGACAATTATAAGCAAGACTCCGATGCAATTACGACTGGTTTTGTGTCCCTTCCCGAACACTATCAATTTGACTACTTAAAAGTTAGGAAAGTATTTTTTTTTGTAAAATCAGTGATGTACATAGAAACAGGTTACCGAAGTAGTCAGAAGTGTTACACTCGCAGTGACCGGCAAGTTGTGGGAAACATTAGAGGAGAACACGCCAATGAACAGCAGCGTGGCCAGTACAACATTCGGTCCGTGACAACCAAACGGTGGATAGGTTCTCCTCTCAGGATTGAATACACCAGTATATGTGAACCTATATATAATCTCCATCTCCAAAGTCTTCTGGTGGGGGATATTTGGACTGGGCCACACGATGACCGCGAGGATTAGGCACTGGTCTGGTATTCTCTTCTGTTGTCGAGTCCGTCACAATACTGCGCGCCTCAAACGCTAAGCGATTAGAGTGGTCAGAAGTGGGTGCATTGTCGGCCAGAAATGTGGTAGAGTAGAAATCATTGAAGTCCAATCTAGAATTGTAACGGATAAATCAGAATGATGTGGGAGTGGGTGTAGTGAACAAAGCGTGAAAAGACCCACTCCATGAAGAAGTGAGGAATTGGCAGCTGCTTTGAGCGTAAAGCTCTGAACCAATAGTGCGTAGATAAATATCACTCAAAGGGGATGCAATTAACAATCAAAGGGTCAATTTTGCGAACAGCTGTTTTCGGTAATTCTCATCAGGCTTTTACAATTACATAAGGTAAATGCGAATTATATATGAAAATTATAACGTGTCAAATAGGTCATCAAAAATCACAGGAGTGGTACGGATCACAGTCTACTGGGGGTGGGTGAAGTGTTGGTGAATGTGTTTGAGTGTTACACGCGCCTGTCATGAGACATGCGTTCATCAGTGTCGAGTGGTTCATGCTTGCTCGGGTTTCAAGTGGATGTGGAATGATTGGCCAGGGGAGGTGGAGGGTTTGTACGAATTGTTTTTGGGCACATAGGCAGGGTTGTGGAGTCTGATAGCAATAGCCTCGGCCGTTGATAACAATCGCACTCTGACAGCTCTGGAGCCGGAATGACGAACCTTGTAGATTACTCGGAACGCTTCATCCGGATTTATTTGATGGCCAGTGTCAAGTAAGTGGGAGCCAATCGCACTGGAAATAGGCTTTCTCGAACCGCTGCGAAGCCATTTCGGTAGGTGTTCACGAATCCTTTCCGATAGCCGCCTTGTGGTCCTCCCAACGTAACCTGCTTGACAACAACAGGTGAGAGAGTAGATACAGAAAGACGAAGAGAACTTGGGCAAACTATCCTTAAGGCGTGGCACCAGTACCGGGCAGGTGTCGAACGATACGATAAGTCTCGCTGCAGGGTAGGCACTCTCGACCGCGTTTGAAAGTCTACGGCTAATTATTTCACTGTTAACCTCACCTCTATATGAAAGACAGATGAAAACCGGCTTTTTCTCCGCTGTCTGGACGAGTTCAAGTTTCGTACCGGACCGCAGATTTTTGTCTATGAATCTCTCAGGGTATCCATTTCCAATGAGAGTTTCCCGAATATATCCTACTTCCTCCTGGAGAGTGTCCGGTGTACAGATCTTTTGCGCTCTGTTCAAGAGACAACGTACCAAATTTCTTTTGTACTTCAACGGGACAAAACTGTGAAAATGTGTGTATTGACCCGTCCACGTTCTTTTCCTATGAATTGATCTTTGAATTGTTCCCTCTGGTTGACGAAGCAACGCGACATCTAGGAATGAGAGTCTGCTGTGATGTTCTAGCTCGACAGTGAACTTTATATTCGGGTGTGCTTTGTTGAACTCATCTAGTATGAACTGGGGATCAACATCGTTTGGAAGAAGACAAAAAATGTCGTCCACATAGCGCTTGTAGAGCTTGCACTTAGTTACGATGTGATTGAGTTCAGTGGTCTCTAGTTTGGCCATAAATATATCGGCGAGTAGCGGACCTAGAGGTGAACCCATTGCTACTCCATCTTTCTGCCTATATAACTCTCCATTAAATTGAAATTGAACATTATAGGTGCAAAACAACAACAGTTCTTTCAATTTTTCTCCTGTAATTCCGACCTCAATCTGATTGTTCTCGATATAGGTGCACAAATAGTCGATGGTTTCTTGCAGTGGAACATTAGTGAATAGAGAAGTCACATCCAAAGACATGTTGTCATTCCCGATATTCACTGAACTCGATTGAGTCTACAAAGTCGAAGGTGTCCTTTAGGCTAAAAGGAGTTATTCGTGATTTGATCGGTTCTAATATCTCCACTAGCCACTTTGCTACAGCATGATACGGCGAATTGTACATGTCTAGAATCGGTCTTAATGGCACTCCGTCTTTATGAACTTTGGGAAGACCGTACAAACGTGGAATGACCGTTCCCGTAGGTCTGATACGCTCGAAAGTTGAAGCATCGATAACGTCTGCTTGTTTCATTTGACGGAGTAACTTGGATAAGCTTTTCTCTATTGCTGTCGTTCTATCTTTATCTTTTTCCGTTTTCTGAAACTTTGAACTATCTGATAGAATCGATGACATGTACAATTCGCCGTATCATGCTGTAGCAAAGTGGCTAGTGGAGATATTAGAACCGATCAAATCACGAATAACTCCTTTTAGCCTAAAGGACACCTTTCGACTTTGTAGACTCAATCGAGTCAGTGAATATCGGGAATGACAACATGTCTTTGGATGTGACTTCTCTATTCACTAATGTTCCACTGCAAGAAACCATCGACTATCTGTGCACCTATATCGAGAACAATCAGATTGATGTCGGAATTACAGGAGAAAAATTGAAAGAACTATTGTTGTTTTGCACCTATAATGTTCAATTTCAATTTAATGGAGAGTTATACAGGCAGAAAGATGGAGTAGCAATGGGTTCACCTCTAGGTCCGCTACTCGCCGATATATTTATGGCCAAACTAGAGACCACTGAACTCAATCACATCGTAACTAAGTGCAAGCTCTACAAGCGCTATGTGGACGACATTTTTTGTCTTCTTCCAAACGATGTTGATCCCCAGTTCATACTAGATGAGTTCAACAAAGCACACCCGAATATAAAGTTCACTGTCGAGCTAGAACATCACAGCAGACTCTCATTCCTAGATGTCGCGTTGCTTCGTCAACCAGAGGGAACAATTCAAAGATCAATTCATAGGAAAAGAACGTGGACGGGTCAATACACACACTTTCACAGTTTTGTCCCGTTGAAGTACAAAAGAAATTTGGTACGTTGTCTCTTGAACAGAGCGCAAAAGATCTGTACACCGGACACTCTCCAGGAGGAAGTAGGATATATTCGGGAAACTCTCATTGGAAATGGATACCCTGAGAGATTCATAGACAAAAATCTGCGGCCCGGTACGAAACTTGAAATCGTCCAGACAGCGGAGAAAAAGCCGGTTTTCATCTGTCTTTCATATAGAGGTGAGGTTAACAGTGAAATCATTAGCCGTAGAATTTCAAACGCGGTCGAGAGTGCCTACCCTGCAGCGAGACTTATCATATCGTTCGACACCTGCCCGGTACTGGTGCCACGCCTTAAGGATAGTTTGCCCAAGTTCTCTTCGTCTTTCTGTATCTACTCTCTCACCTGTTGTCAAGCAGGTTACGTTGGGAGGACCACAAGGCGGCTATCGGAAAGGATTCGTGAACACCTACCGAAATGGCTTCGCAGCGGTTCGAGAAAGCCTATTTCCAGTGCGATTGGCTCCCACTTACTTGACACTGGCCATCAAATAAACCCGGATGAAGCGTTCCGAGTAATCTACAAGGTTCGTCATTCCGGCTCCAGAGCTGTCAGAGTGCGACTGTTATCAACGGCCGAGGCTATTGCTATCAGACTCCACAACCCCTGCCTATGTGCCCAAAAACAATTCGTACAAACCCTCCACCTCCCCTGGCCAATCATTCCACATCCACTTGAAACCCGAGCAAGCATGAACCACTCGACACTGATGAACGCATGTCTCATGACAGGCGCGTGTAACACTCAAACACATTCACCAACACCTCACCCACCCCAGTAGACTGTGATCCGTACCCCCTCCTGTGATTTTTGATGACCTATTTGACACGTTATAATTTTCATATATAATTCGCATTTACCTTATGTAATTGTAAAAGCCTGATGAGAATTACCGAAAACAGCTGTTCGCAAAATTGACTTCTTATGAATTTTACGGGAATCTGGAGAGGATGAAAGGGTTCCCAATATACCACCGTTTCACAAATCAGATACACTTACTTGAAACAAATGTAAAAGAAGTACACATGTATAATAGACTCGTACATGAGCAGTGCTAATGTACGGATCAATATCGCCAATAACGCAGGTCTCACGGGAAATGTGTTATGGACGAAAAAATGGCGAAAGCTATCTGTCCTCACACGTGTGTATTTGGTCGGGAATTGAAACACTACAAGTCGGGATATCGCGTAACGGTTGTTCGCAAGTAACCTCAACACTTCAGTTTTGGCTTGGGCCATCTCCAGTGGCATCCAGTATATCACATGCTAGTAACGTGTAGTGTAACTGCTGAAGATTCAGTTTAACTGTATTTATTGCATTCACGTAGTCTGAGCTGATTAGCAATCGAGCGAATGCAAGCATGAAGGTTTCATTTACCTGGAGACAAGACTGGATAGTTTGTTTCGTTCCTTGGCGTAGTGTTTCAGTTTTTCCACGAATTCCACCAACAAGCTGTTGAATTTACGGTCGAAATCAATGACGCTTTGAGCAAACGCCTCAGAAGCGCCGAATTGGTTAAAATCATCCCGAGTCACCTGAAAAAATATGTAATCGAACACGGGGACGAAAGTAGGACATTTCGGATTTGCCGGGTTAACAAACAAGCTCTGGAACAGTTTTATACCAGTACCGCATTGTGCATTTGCGATTAGCAAGTATGGAAATAACTTGCCTTTACACTACCCAGGATTTTGGTTGTTGTATGTTAGACGCCACTTGTACTTGGTCGCGCCTTTTAACGTTCATATAAGTTTTTGTTCAAGCTAACCCATTTTAGAAAGAAGCACCAGATTCCAGCTGCGCTTTTGTTAGACCTCATCAATGATGGTCATTTTCGTCTCGAGCAAGGACTGGACTCACACGCTCGTGATGCGAACGTGTTGACCATCGTTCTACTGATGTGGTGAAAATGATCGGAATGAAACATTGCTCAACAAGCTAATGACGGAGAAATCCTGACTGCGCTGATGTCATCAGGAGTTGCCGGGGTGGTTGCTGTTTCTTCTAAAGATGATTGAACAACCTGACGAGGTGATTACATGAAGTGGGGTCAACGGGTCGGTAGTTAACATGCTCGTCTCACGAACACGTCGGTCGGCGGTTTCGCAGTCTGTGAATCAGCATGACATTCCTTCATTAATACAGCCGATCCCCCTTGAAACATCTAAAGGTAGAATACAAGCTTGAAGACAGTGGGTGTATATGATAAAAATTGGAGTCGGCGGTAATATTGTTCTGCTGTAATCAACCAAGTGCACCGGAATAGCTTTGAAACCTGGCTGAGACCTTGTACATAAGGTTACGAGGAATGTACCTACCTATCAAAGCAAGCAGTGAATTCCACTCACATACCGATTGCCTGGTGACGGACTCGGGAGAAGCCAGAGGAAACAGTCCTAATTATAAAACTTGCTTACGATGGTGATTTCGGATCAAGCCTGCCTCGAATTTGGCAGGAGAAACCTGGTCGTGACCAGTCTCCACACTATTCGCGACAGGCACTATCATGATGAATAAACTGTGCGAATGTGATACTTTTATGAGGAGAACGAGAAATGGGCGGTGATGCCTTAATTCAGACTCACTTTCGTCAGGACCGAGTCACCAGAAACAGTGGAGGCCGCATAAGACAGCTGTGAGCTTGGCCGTTTGCTAGCCGGGCTGACGTACGTCCATGGGCCGGGGGTCGGATCGTGTAAATGCGGTCCACGAGTGTGACGAGCATCCGTAGGAACCGCAGTATCCATATCCAAGCCGCCTGCGGAGGCGGATAAAACGCGTTGGACGAAATTGGCAAACAGCACACAAACGACGGCCAGTTTCCCGAAAAGACTTAGAAGATCAGGACAAGCTAGAAGACAATCGTCCATACAGACTTCAAGGCAATATAGATGAGCGTCCAACAATGCATCTAAGTTGGAGACCTGTTTATATAAAGAAATAAACCGTTCGTAAATGAACGTTTTTAACGAAGATATTTGGCTTTCGATTTCAAACAGGTTGCCAAACCGAAGTGACAGTTATGAAACAAGAGTCACGTAAATGAATCCAACAATCTGAAACACTAAAAGATTGAGTTGCAAAGTTACACACAACTAACCATCGTGGGTGACATAGAGGTAGCCGTGAAATGAAATCGGTAGTCTTTATGAAATATGAAACATACGTTTACTGTACGCATCTCATAAAGTTCTGTCGTTAGCAGAGACTTTACAAGGATAGTGCACATCCGATTTAGTTGTCCCATAGGCGACAAGCAAGAGGCGAAGGCACATCTCAGATGCTTGACTCACAATTAAAGATTACCAGGTAACAGACAACTCACTTGCCAGTTAGTTTTGTCGCGTACATCAGACTCCGTCGAGTTCATAGACGATGGTTTACAACAACCATGAAACCTGCCGTGCGCCTTCGGCGAGATTTGACCGGTGACCGCAGTACTTATGCTATCCAAGTCAGTTGGTATGTAGATGGGTTGTCGTATAAAATATGCACTAAGCAGTCTGTCGGCGTTAATGTGACGAAATCCACGGCGTCGCCATTTCTTTGTAAGTTATAGGAAGCGTTACACATGGTTGAGACAAATGATCTCTTCGCTGGTCAGTCGTTTCACTAATAGGCGTGGATGGCAAGTGCAACTAAACAGGAATAGCGAATGTTTTTAAAATGGATTAGCCACTATTTCGGATGACCAATCGTGTCATTCATATTCCTGTCTATTATTGTGTCTGTGTTGCGATAACTATCGTGAGCCCTGGAAGCTGCACTCGATTGGTACGAAAGCGTAAACCACTCAAGGTGATTGCAATAAGTGTACAAAGACGGAATTCTAACACCTTTGTCGTATGGGATTTTTAACATGACCTAAGAGACCGATGGACTTCAATCCGATTGGAAACCACCGAGACGTTATAAGACGCACGTTTGACAGAACAAAAACACTGCATGCCTTCCTAGACCCGAAGGCGGTAATGTGGATGTAAACCACAACATACAAAGGAGGGTAGACACGATTATCACTTGCTTATTGACATGTGAACTATTGATGGTCGAAGAAACAACGCTAATGCATTAAAACCGGGTGAGGGGGAGTTGAAAGGCAACGACGCAACCAATCACACAAACCTTGTCCATCTGCTGGAAAAATTGATGCCAAGTCGGTTCTATCACTTCCACGGCCATGTAGTACTGGAAGTGCTGGATAAAAGTGAGCATTCGCTGGCCCAACAAGAAAGCCGTGGTGAACCAGGTTTCAATAAGACAGTCAGCTCTTCGTGCCATTTTGCCCAGGACCCACGAACTGAATACGGTATAAACAGAGAATGGCATGAGAAGTGTCGCGTATTTGGCTACTGTGTCAAAAAAGCCAGAACAACGAGAACCTAAGCGGACACTAAGCAGTTTCAACTTAGAAAAAACAGTACCCTTTCTATAGAGAAGAAACAGTTTACCATTGGGCGACAAACTTGATGCGTCTCGACTGACCCGTTCGTTATCAGTTTTCGCGGTCTTGACCCAAGCAATTCAGTTTAAATTGGACGTGCGTTCAAACAAATTATTTTAATCATCATCTCTTACAAACAAAATCGATATAGCGACTGGTCACTATTTTGGCTGACTGGTATCGAGTGGCCACAGATCCGCTAGCAAGAACTTTGACTGGTTAAACGTTTTTCAACGAGCAGCCCGTTACGGTCCAATTTCACCATTGGAAGAATCGCCAGGTCTAAATCGAAGTTTTCAAGACGTGCTACATAGCTTTTGAAGCATTTTCATCATCATCATCATAGACAGCAATAAATCAGTGGTTCACACTGATGCTTGACTGCCGCATTTTAGTAGAAAACACACTTCGAATGCATACTACAGTGCACACAGAGGGCGGATCTGGGAAACACTTTAAACGGGACGCAAAAAGTGAAAGAATACCAACAATCGATTGGGACGGTTTTTCTTACAAAGATGTTCACAAGGCACATGATCAAGCAGAAATGGCGGACAAGCACGCGAGATATCCGACGTTAACTGGGTAATGCACCTTGCTACATTTCTTGGCGGTTTCATTTCCATTTATCATCAAGTGAAATTGATCAGCCACTTGTGGTTGGTCCGCAGATCAACAAGTAGCTCTACTACAGCACATAAAAGTCTGAGGGAGGTTTTTGTAGGCGAGTGATCCCACTGGCAACTGGCGAAGTGGTGGTCACTGAGACCAACGACTAACCGGTGTTGCCTCAAGAACGCACATTGTTAGTTCCCATTCCCCAAGTGCTTCTTAAAATTATCCTTCCGAGACGCTGTCTAGTTGGACTATCTGCGTCATGATTTTGACAGACTCGCTAGATCAATCATTTCTTGGGATTTATACCTATTTTATGAATCTATTACTTATTTATGCTAGTTGGGTATTAGGTTACACTCCGTGCAACACTTCACGAATGACAGACTACCTTTGTCTGTTGACAGTGCTCGAAGTTACATCGCGTCCCCCCCACGTTACTTCAATCGTTGTTTGTATGAACTACTGCGATAGAGTATAGCTCGTCACACCTATTTGTTAGACTGTTCCATCACAAACGTTATGTTCATTAAATTATAAAAATGCACATTTGTTTGGCGATTAGCTGCCCAAACCGTGCATCAATATGGATTATTAGAACGTAAATACTTAGCCACCTCCACGTTAACATACATCAGTGGCCAAATGGCTTACACACAGGTCCAGTAATGTCGGATCAATAACCATTAAGTTAAATTAACCGAGACGCAGGACCGTAAGCGTCTGTACGATCTCATATAGCGGATACGTATCAAATCGGAGAAACACTAACACTGGACATAACATACTGACCAACCTGAAATGAAAAGACCTAATCTCGTGCAATGTAAATGATCTGAGCATCACAACAAACAACAGAATAAGAATAGGAACGGGTTTGAAAACAACGTTTATTTCGAGTCCGGGCCAGCTCTGGTAGTGTCTGATGAGTACAGCGCACCGGGCTCTACCCAGGTATCCAACAACGCCTAACACAACTAAGTCTTGATGAAAAGGCTGTCGATCATCGACCTGGCCACGGGTCTGCCGTTACCCACCTGATCCAGATGGCGCACAAAGCTGTACGATAAGCGATGCATGGGCATTCGCAAAATGCGTTCGAGCTAGTGAAGCCCATGTAACTAGACCAACATGCACATTTGCATACTAGACAATATACGCGAGACGCCACAGAAATACCGGTAATCGGAAACAGACAATCAGTATCGTACGCAGAACAGCTCATTAGTTATCCGGAAGTATTTTGCGTACTGAAACAAACACAGGCCTCACACTCAATCCACGCAATAAGAAAATACAGAAGGATTTCTCATAAGGGTTTACGTGAGGATGCGAATGTAAGCCACGTGTGAACACTAACCTGCACAAACGGCGCTCGACGTGTTTGCAGTAGAACATATGGCGGAAAAGCATCTGGTACCGATCCATAACTTGACGGTTCAGCACCAGACTGATTGGCCAACCTACGCTGTAATCGACGGAGAACGCCTCCAAACCAGTCAAGTCCATGTCATCTGCCACAGTCGGTTCTGTAAACCCGATAAATACAAGAGTTCGATCGATTTCCAATGTTCAATGAGGAAAAACATACTGGCTGACAGATTGATAGATGGGAAGTGGGCACTTACCTATTTCCAGATCGGAACCTGCACGTAACACCATAAGTATCTGGGTGATCAGATCGAATTTGTAGATGACAACTCTGGGATGATTGGAAAAAAGGGGTAGCGGTAGAATTGTATTATTCAACCCGATAAGATTAGGTTGAAAAAGCGAAGTGATGAATTGCACAAGGCAAATAGGATAACATGTATGGATGTGACGAGTGTTGCAAGCAGAAGCCTATGCTCGTGAATCAAGCTCACAGAACAAATGTAAGGACTGCTAGGATACACAAACGCACATAGGAATATGCTAGACATGACCATCGAATCCTAAGTAACTGGAACGGTCATCTTAATATCGCCGAATACATGCATACACAAATTCCAAATATGAAGGTTGGCTAAAAATAAGCAAGCTTGTCTGGCGAAGAAACAACAACGCTACACTAAACACCAGGTGGGCCTATGATCAGCAAATGAGCTTCCAATAAAAAGGAAAGGCTTTTGGTGCTATTGTGATGCAACGGTAGCTACTTGTTGGGAACACGAGGGCACATGATCTGTCGAACAGCGAACTAGTTGAATGATGCACACATCTTCCACGATCGTTAGCAGTCCTGTAAGTTACGCCTTCTATTCGAAGGATTAAGTGCCTTATGATCAGAACTCGTCTGGCTAGCACGACATTCAAATACTCTTCTGTTCGTTCTGTTTTGGATAGCACTCTCAATATAAGTGTCAGAGCTAAGCTTTCTTGCAAAGGCCCTATGATTAACCGTGTTCTTCAGACTAACGAGACATTTCTAGCATTCCATCTCTGTCGCCAGATATATCAAATCCTACGATGTCTATGAATCACTCACTCAGTGATCACGAGCACTTAGTTCAAAACCTATAGATTCGCCTACAACGGTAGAGAGCACACAAACAAGGTTAACCACACACACGCAATCAAAGCAAAATAATTACACAGTCCAAGAACAATACGACGTTCAATGACAAGTGGACATAGTTGTTTTTAAGCAAACGAATAAACAGGGGAAGAGAAAGGATTGAAGATCGAAACTTCCAATATGCCGATGGTCTTATTAGTCAGAAGAACACGGTTAATCATTAAGGCCTTAGACAAGGAGCTTGGAACTAATAGCTTAAATATACATACAATTTGAAATATAGGCAATCATTTCCAGCCTCAAGCCATACCCGTGGGTACTATGGCTGGAACTGCCGTTCATCATCATCACAGACAGCAATACATCAGTGGTTCACACTGATGCTTAACTGCCACACAACCACGAAGAAAAAACCTATATAGGAAGAAAGAAGAAAAAGAGGAGGGGAGGGAAGTGGACCTAACTACTAAAAATAGCTACGTCTATATTCAAACATACAACATCAAGGCGCCTACACCTTGCAAAAACAACCGAGCTGTGAGTGTATTAAGTGAATAAACTCACTTTAAATTGTCTTTGAAAGGATCAAGCGTCGCTGTGCTCGTTCGAATAGCTGATTCCAGCAAAGAACTCAAACGCAGAAGAGATACATCTAGGAATTGGTGCACAAAGAAGATTAAGAATCAACAGTGAATGCAGCGGAAAATACAGCGCGCAATAGGAAGAAGTGCGATCAAAGTGATGTGTACACGCGTGCAACAAGATCGGCAACAGAGGTCGACTGACGACCAGATATCTGTGTTTACTCAGTTAGTAATTCGAGGCGCGAGGTGAATGACCGCAAACGATTGTAAAGAATGTGCCCCATAATTTAAGATGTTGCTGGAGGAGTACGCAGTCACCACCTCCATTTTCATTATTACAACATATACACACATGAAAGGCCTTGAATCTGACTGGACGGTGCTGCCCTTCGAGTCATCGCAGGAAAAGTGTTAGTGCAGACGGACTGCCACTTCCAACAGCATTTTTAATTGTCGATTTCGGTGATCGCAAGGTCCTCAACTGGGTAGGCGATAAGTACCCATTTAGCAAGACGGAACCATCACAGACTTCATAGTTCGTGGTCATTTCACTATCTGACTACCTGTCAATCTCGCCACACCGTCAGCTACCTCAGTGACGCGGTAAATGTTTAACTGGCGTTCAGAGCACGTGGCCGAATCACCACAGACTATACACACTTACCACTTGAATAAATGAGCGTGTGGTTTTCGGGAATACGCGTCGGAGAACGATTGTGCGACCATCCAATTTGATGTGGGCCAACTGACGGAGACAACGCCTGTGAAGGCGGTGTTCGCTAATTTGAGGCACCTATGGCGACAGAAAGGCATCTCTCTGATGCTTAAAGGTCGCGTATATAAGGCGACAGTGAGGGCTGTGTTACTTTATGGCAGCGAAACAGGGCTGCTCAGGGTAGAAGACGTGAACCGTCTCAGGTATTTGACCACCGATATGTGCGTTCAATCGTTCGTGTCGGGTGGAATCAGCGAGTGAGCAACGAGGAGGTTAGGAAGGCGGATATTTGGTAATGATTGTCCAACGGGTTCTTTCCGTTCAATCCTTACATTTACACAGACTTAGATGGTTAGGTCATGTACTAAGGATGCCAGCTAGTCGTTTGCCACACCGAGCACTCTTTGCCGACGCTGCGGCCGACTGGCGCAAGGTGCGAGGTGGACAGATGATGACCTGGCGTAGACAAATGCACCTTGATGCTGAATGTTTGAATATGGACGCGACCATATTTTTTAGTGGTTAGGTCCCTTTCCGTCCCGTTCCCTTTATCTTTTCTCTTGTTGTACGAGGTGTGTTTTTATTCTCCTCCGTGGTTGTGTGGCAGGTGCGGATCAATGTACTGCTGTGTATGGTGATGATGGACTCTGATGACAACAATCAACGCCAACAATCCCGTGATCTGCGCAGCGGCTGCTAATGAGCACGTCGACAAATTTCGGGTACGATCATTCATGCAAACGAAAACCGTAGCCTACGATAGCTGGGTCACATATTCGGCCCACCTACCACATTGGTCTCTATTCATGATCGACAGCGGTTCAGCGAAACCGGTCGTGGTAGCTCAGTGGTAAACACGCTCGACTGGCATTCGCAAAGCCGCGAGTTCCAGCCCAGTTGCCTCAGATCCCTGTGTCAAAGTTCGAACAACCTGGTAGTATCCAGGTCGCATGCAGTTTTGCATGTTAAATGGTGACCGACACCATGTTCCGTATAAACTATCAACCTACCTCAGCCAAGACTACTAGATGATCACAGGACATTAAGACTCTAAATGTTCCACTGAACTGAGTTGGTGGGTGCCGCCTGCCAAATCGAGAACTTCGTGATCATCCAAATCGCCAATTAAAAGCAGTGTAACACAGCAACATAATGCTAACTTGGTACATTTTCATCGAAGTTTTCTGTTCGAACTTTCCTAATTTCTGTTACGACGAATGGCGGTCCAAACCACAACAGCTTCCGGAAAGACCAAAGGTTGGGTTATTAGAGGGAATTTTTGGGGGGTCAGAGTTTGATTTCAAGCAATTATTCGAACTAACGGAACTTAACCGACGTAGTTGAATGGGCTTTCAAACAATATTTAGTTCTCAACCTACCTAACTCATTCACTGGAGGAAACCGAGGGGAGCTTGGCAGTACAAATGGGCGCCTAATCGTAAATACGACCAGTTACGAAGGAAAGGCGAAGTACTATAACAACGCAAGACACAGGGGTTTTAACCAGAAAAAGCCTTTCGGGTCTCGACTTACCAGTGCTTGGCTTGCACAGTTCACTGGCAGCAGCATCCATGAAATGAACGATAAAATCCGCCTGATCCAGCAAGAAAGTATATCGTTGATCGAACTCCAGAGTAATAGAAATAATAGAGGGTGATAAAAATTAACCCGTATTATTCGGCAGATTGTGCGAGCAACGTATGATTGCGTCACATATAATGTCCGGCAGTCGTAGAATGCTGAAAATGCATCCGCCGGCAATATGTCACTGTTCTTAACTTGAAATTGATTGGCTGAAATGTTCAGTAAATGGTGCTCCTGGCATTCAGTCGGTTAGTCGAGCGCAGTGCAACTTCAGTCCTCACAAAAATGTACACAAACTGGGAACTTAACATTGTTCAGTGGTGATGTTAACGTAAACGCCACAAACTGTGGTGCGTACTCCAAGAACAGGATTGCATGTCATATATTTGTGAGCCAACAATACGGATAGTGACTTGTCATAACAACGCCGCATAGTATACTATACATGACAACACTAAATCACTATCGAGCGTTAGCAAAAACTAACCAAGGAACCCCACTTAGAGTATGAGGCTCAGATTTAAACAACCTGCTCCGAAACGGATCTGCGTGACTTACTATAATAGCAGTCGTAGACCGAAGCGATGCTGGTGAAGATCGCAGTGGTGAATATGCAGACAGTTAATACGGAAGGTGTCTGGTAGAGTCACTCAAGGTGAAAACCGACGCGCTGCGAAAATGTTGCACCAATGAACCCAAACCGTCGACGTAAGTCGATAAAGTCTTGAGTAGCCTAGAAGATTAATAGCGAATTTAGTGCACCTGCACATCAGAAGACCACTGAACCTCACTGGTTTGATTTATCAGAGTACTAACAAAGATAACGATCTCTAGAAAGACGAACCGGGAAACTCACGTCAAATGTGTCGCCAGGTCAGATTTTTCTTTGATGTTTGATCATCAGTTCAACAACTAGACTACTCCGCGTAAAGATGGGCGCGTTCGATTTGCTCCAGATAGATGGAATCCGTGTCATCATACTCCAGTGTTTCCAGGGGAGGCAGCTCGTAAGCGTCGGCTGATACATGACCATAAAAAAAAGAATGGAAATAACATTATTACGAACAGTTGGATTCCAATTCAACAGCATATTGCCAGGTTAACGGATAAAAGGAACATGTCTGGCAGGGAAAAGCAGATCAAAAAACCACATGCGTTTTTACAATCACAGGGAGTATAAAAAGTGAGGTTTTTTTAGCTATCAAAGTGCCAACCATTATCCTTGAACTCGAAAGCAGAAAATATCAACCAGAAAGCAGCACAAGACAACCTACTTTAATGGGACTGCAGGCTGCTGCTTTATTCGTATTGACAGTCCAACGTATTTCGGATTAGCTAACGTCTCTTCTTCGTCCCAGAAGAAATCATGTGGAGACTAGGCGGCTGGAAAGTCGTCAGACGATGGATTCAACTGAGTGTCCTTTATTTTATTTTTTTCAAAAATAGGATCCTACCTGAACCAAGGAGCCGACTATTTGGTTTTGGAAGTTTTAAGATAAGAGAAGCATATCTGCCAACGGAGGCTCAGTGTAATCGACCTTCGTCTTTAAAAAGGGCTTTTTGATCTAATTTCACTGGTCTGCTTTCGGGCTGTTTGAGTTGTATGTGTGCCATTTGTTGCGTTGACAGCACATGTAAAGAGCAAGACAGTAGAAATCAGGACGGAAGCCCTGGAAGCCAAGACAATGTAGAGAAAACGTTGACCACATAAATCCACACCTAGTTCGGGTCTAAAAAACGCGATTTTGTTCATACACTTGACGAGGCTGTGGTGCGATTGACAGGGTGACATTTTTGAGTTGTCTATAATGGAACGATGTGTCCAGGAGATATGCAAACGTTTGTATGTACAGCCTGTTATCACCACATCTGAGGCCAAGGGATACGACGAATTACAGTTTTTTTTGCAGCATTACACAAGTGGTACACAATAAGGTTGTTCGTTCTTGTTCCTCTGTCATTTTTTAATAATGTGGACCGTATTTTACACTGCGTTTTATCTGACTGCTTACGTAAGAGCATGAAATTTACACCCCATTGACCAACTTTGACATTAAAGCAGCACCTGGGCGTTATATTGCTTATTGTGATCGTGGTGCTTACACAGACTGTTCAGACGTCATTAAACCTAAACAAACAAGACCGTCAATTTCAGCTTGTAGTTCGGCTTCCATTGACATGAAAAGGTGTTCCATCCAACGATTCACACAAAAGCCACCCGCTACGTCCTTCCACCAATGAGTCGCATTTGAGAATTACTGTGAAGTTAGACAAGTTTGTAAATAATAACGTTTAGCATAAGAACCAATCAGAGGACAGGGAAGACTTGGAAGTTGCATGTGTAGATTCTGTTTCAAAGACGGTGCCAACATGAAACCAGATTTAAATAAAAGGCAGTATGAAAAACTTCTCAGTCCGCACAGTAGCTTCATACGCAGGTAAATAACGTTGTAATGCTGTTAGTTCCAACCATCAGGATCTTTAGTAGCACTGCACGTGGATAGCAGAAGCATCACATATACGACAGGGTTCATCGGCGTAGTTTCTGAACGGGCAATACTAACATGACGACACCTATTGCCTCAAACATGTTGCGTAGATAGCCAACGCATCGTCTGCTACGGTAACGTTTATTCACGAAGTGGGTTACATGGGGAGCGATAGTTAAATGGACAGTGAACGCTACCCGATCGAAGAACGACGGTTTGTTGTCAAGACCAAGTTCCGACGGACGTTACGAGCATCGTGGTTGTGGTAGCTTATAGCTCGGCACGGTGTCAGGCATACCGCGAGTTTCACGTGATCAACGATCTTGTTGAAGTGAATTGTGCTGTTTTATCCCACTTCATTTTTCTCGATGCAGTTCCCACACGTACACCGCTGGACAACAGCTGTGCAGGGTGGTATGCAGTGTTCACGTCGCACAGGTTAATTATGCATGTAAATTGTATTGCCTTCGTTCAAACGCTTTACGCTTTTGCGTATGTGCACAGGATGAATATTCACTCATCTAAAGTGACGAAGGGAGTCTGCTACTTTCGTTTATTACAGCTTGCTCCTCTTGCATGCTGAATACGGGTCATCCATCCGACCACCGTTCACCACCCGACTGTACAAATGACTTTCGGTAATTTGGTTGTCTCACAATTCCATTTATCTCGGTGCGAAGAAAAACACGGACGAAAGCAACTGGTGATCGACTGGATTTGACTGGACGGTTATCGTTTTACCGCACAAAGCTGATTCGAAAAGAACGCTTGCAAAAATTTTGGAATGAGCGAGTCAATGACGACCTGAATATTTTTAAGCATTAAAAGATTATGCTGATTCAGTTCAGTTATAGATTTTTTACACAAACTGAGTATCATTTACAACTAATCGAAGCCATCGCATTCCCATAGACTTTCCAGCTCGCCCCATTCGAGAAAAGAGAAGGTTGTAGATTATTATCCGATCAACTGGAAAGACTGAGTTGATCTTCAAAGAGCGTACTGCAAAAACGATTATCCGCAAAATGCCCAGACGCGGCAAGCGCTCTACCAGCTGAGCTACGAAGCCACGCCGGGAGCTCAGAAATTTCACATTTGGACTCAGTTACCCACCCAACCCATTGTCTCATATGGAATCCACCAAGATGATTCAACAGATTGACTGCCTAAGCAGTTCACGCTGAAATCCACCAACGCCATCGATGGGCATTGAGGCTGTATTACTGATAAGTACATTGGCTGATAGAGCACTTGCCATGTCTGGACATGCTGGTCCTATCGCTGGTTCGAATCCAATCAACAAGGCCTTTTCCAAATTATTAAATCTGCCAAACTAGTTATCAACAATTATCCGCAAACTGTCTGGTTATTATTACCGGATAGTCTAACAGGATAATGCCGCAAACGAACGGGATGGTCGAACGATGATTAACTGCCAAAAGAGGTGACTGGGATTCAGCAATCCTATCAAGTCATTTGTTCATAGTGGGTCCACACAGGTAACTACGAGTAAACCTCAAATCCAAGTTATATAGGGCAGAAACTTGTTAGTAGATCACGACGTCGGATTTTCGTCAAGCTCGCAGCATGTTTCAGGGCAAATCCGAAAGAAGGTTAGCACACGAAGAGTTGTGAGCTGCTCCGGTCCCCACAATAACAACAAGCACCATTGTTTTGAATCACTATTCACAAAGATCAATCCAACAAATGTATTTCATTGCATTTTAAAAGTGGAATAAATAGTCTTTGTGTAATAATGACCAAAGATTTAATAACTTTATTATTCATTTACTGTCACGCTTGTAAGGGAGGATTCTTTAACTACTTCCTATTCTAAAAACTTCGTCCGTTTTCGTGATAATGACGGGTTCATTACCAGGATAGGCAACACGCGGAGCAATTTGTATACATGATATGAAAATGCGAAACAATCTTAGAGTGCTGGTATACACGTATTCGGGAACAATCTTCCTGGACGATTCTGTTCCATCGTGCGTTCGTTCAGCAGAAATCACGTTTCAAGTGTGTTAGACGGATGATGACCTGGCGTAGATAAAGGCACCTTGATGCTGAATGTTTGAATATGGACGCGACCATATTTTTTAGTGGTTAGGTCCCTTTCCGTCCCGTTCCCTTTTATCTTTTCTCTTGTTGTACGAGGTGTGTTTTTATTCTCCTCCGTGGTTGTGTGGCAGGTGCGGATCAATGTACTGCTGTGTATGGTGATGATGGACTCTGATGACAACAATCAACGCCAACAATCCCGTGATCTGCGCAGCGGCTGCTAATGAGCACGTCGACAAATTTCGGGTACGATCATTCATGCAAACGAAAACCGTAGCCTACGATAGCTGGGTCACATATTCGGCCCACCTACCACATTGGTCTCTATTCATGATCGACAGCGGTTCAGCGAAACCGGTCGTGGTAGCTCAGTGGTAAACACGCTCGACTGGCATTCGCAAAGCCGCGAGTTCCAGCCCAGTTGCCTCAGATCCCTGTGTCAAAGTTCGAACAACCTGGTAGTATCCAGGTCGCATGCAGTTTTGCATGTTAAATGGTGACCGACACCATGTTCCGTATAAACTATCAACCTACCTCAGCCAAGACTACTAGATGATCACAGGACATTAAGACTCTAAATGTTCCACTGAACTGAGTTGGTGGGTGCCGCCTGCCAAATCGAGAACTTCGTGATCATCCAAATCGCCAATTAAAAGCAGTGTAACACAGCAACATAATGCTAACTTGGTACATTTTCATCGAAGTTTTCTGTTCGAACTTTCCTAATCTCTGTTACGACGAATGGCGGTCCAAACCACAACAGCTTCCGGAAAGACCAAAGGTTGGGTTATTAGAGGGAATTTTTGGGGGGTCAGAGTTTGATTTCAAGCAATTATTCGAACTAACGGAACTTAACCGACGTAGTTGAATGGGCTTTCAAAAATATTTAGTTCTCAACCTACCTAACTCATTCACTGGAGGAAACCGAGGGGAGCTTGGCAGTACAAATGGGCGCCTAATCGTAAATACGACCAGTTACGAAGGAAGGCGGAAGTACTTAACACGCAGCACATTTTAACCAGAAAAGCCTTTCGGGTCTCGACTTACCAGTGCTTGGCTTGCACAGTTCACTGGCAGCAGCATCCATGAAATGAACGATAAAATCCGCCTGATCCAGCAAAAAGTATCGTTTGATCGAACTGCCAGAGATAAGAAATATAGAGGGATAAAATTAACCCGTATACCGCAGATTTCAGCAACGTATGATTGCGTCACATATAATGTCCGGCAGTCGTAGAATGCTGAAAATGCATCCGCCGGCAATATGTCACTGTTCTTAACTTGAAATTGATTGGCTGAAATGTTCAGTAAATGGTGCTCCTGGCATTCAGTCGGTTAGTCGAGCGCAGTGCAACTTCAGTCCTCACAAAAATGTACACAAACTGGGAACTTAACATTGTTCAGTGGTGATGTTAACGTAAACGCCACAAACTGTGGTGCGTACTCCAAGAACAGGATTGCATGTCATATTTGTGAGCCAACAATACGGATAGTGACTGTCATAAACGCGCATAGCTATACATGAAAGACAACACTGTTCATGACGTACAAACTAACCAAGTGAACCCCATTAGAGATGGGCTCAGATTAAACAACTGCCCGAAAGGATGTGCGTGATTACAATAGCAGTCGTAGACCGAGCGATGCTGGTGAAGGATCGAGGGTGAATACAGAATATGGAAGGTGTCTGGTAGATCACTCAAGTGAAAACGACGGCTCGAAATGTGCACCACGTGACTAAACCGTCATGGTCGATAAAGTCTGAGTACGCCTGTAATCAATACAATTTAGGCATCTGCACTCAGAAGCACTGAACCTCACTGGTTTGATTATCAGGAGGTACTAACAAAGATAACGATCTCTAGAAGAGAACGGGCACTCACGTCAAATGTTCCTTCAGGTCTTTTTCTTTGATCATCAGCTTCAACAACAGACTACTCGCGTAAAGATGAGCGCGTTCGATTTGCTCCAGATAGATGGAATCCGTGTCATCATACTCCAAAGAGGACGATGGCGAATGCGAAGATGGCTTACGATTAGATTGTGAATGATACTGCAGTTTGGATGATAAAAAAAACTCCTCTGACTGAACCACGTTCGAACTGAATCAGCATAATCTTTTAATGCTTAAAAATATTCAGGTCGTCATTGACTCGCTCATTCCAAAATTTTTGCAAGCGTTCTTTTCGAATCAGCTTTGTGCGGTAAAACGATAACCGTCCAGTCAAATCCAGTCGATCACCAGTTGCTTTCGTCCGTGTTTTTCTTCGCACCGAGATAAATGGAATTGTGAGACAACCAAATTACCGAAAGTCATTTGTACAGTCGGGTGGTGAACGGTGGTCGGATGGATGACCCGTATTCAGCATGCAAGAGGAGCAAGCTGTAATAAACGAAAGTAGCAGACTCCCTTCGTCACTTTAGATGAGTGAATATTCATCCTGTGCACATACGCAAAAGCGTAAAGCGTTTGAACGAAGGCAATACAATTTACATGCATAATTAACCTGTGCGACGTGAACACTGCATACCACCCTGCACAGCTGTTGTCCAGCGGTGTACGTGTGGGAGCTGCATCGAGAAAAATGAAGTGGGATAAAACAGCACAATTCACTTCAACAAGATCGTTGATCACGTGAAACTCGCGGTATGCCTGACACCGTGCCGAGCTATAAGCTACCACAACCACGATGCTCGTAACGTCCGTCGGAACTTGGTCTTGACAACAAACCGTCGTTCTTCGATCGGGTAGCGTTCACTGTCCATTTAACTATCGCCCCCATGTAACCCACTTCGTGAATAAACTACGAGTAGCAGAGACGATGCGTTGGCTATCTACGCAACATGTTTGAGGCAATAGGTGTCGTCATGTTAGTATTGCCCGTTCAGAAACTACGCCGATGAACCCTGTCGTATATGTGTTGTGATGCTTCTGCTATCCACGTGCAGTGCTACTAAGATCCTGATGGTTGGAAACTAACAGCATTACAACGTTATTTACCTGCGTATGAAGCTACTGTGCGGACTGAGAAGTTTTTCATACTGCCTTTTATTTAAATCTAGGTTCGCATTGGTTGCAGCCGTCTTTGAAACAGAGATCTAACATGAACTTCCAAGTCTTCCCTGTTCTCTGATTGGTCTTATGTAAACGTTATTAATACAACTGTCTAACTTTCCAGTAATCTCAAATGCGCTCCCATTGGTGGAGGCGTAGCGGGTGCTTTGTGTGAATCGTGGATGGAAACCTTTCATGTCATGGAAGCGAACTACAAGCTGAAATGACGGTCTTTTTGTTTAGTGTTTTAATGACGTCTGAACAGTCTGTGTGGCACCACAATCCATAGCAATATCGCCAGTGTGCTTTAATTGTCAAAGTTGGTCAATGGGGTGTAATTTCATGCTCTTACGTAAGCAGTCAGATAAAACGCAGTGTAAAATACGGTCCACATTATTAAAAAATGACAGAGGAACAAGAACGAACAACCTTATTGTGTACCACTTGTGTAATGCTGCAAAAAAAACTGTAATTCGTCGTATCCCTTGGCCTCAGATGTGGTGATAACAGGCTGTACATACAAACGTTTGCATATCTCCTGGACACATCGTTCCATTATAGACAACTCAAAAATGTCACCCTGTCAATCGCACCACAGCCTCGTCAAGTGTATGACAAAATCGCGTTTTTTAGACCCGAACTAGGTGTGGATTTATGTGGTCAACGTTTTCTCTACATTGTCTTGGCTTCCAGGGCTTCCGTCCTGATTTCTACTGTCTTGCTCTTCATGTGCTGTCAACCACAATGGCCAAAAACTCCAATACAGCCAGAAACAGACCGTGATCGTCACAAAAGCCCTTTTTAAAGACGAGGTCGATTACACTGAGCCTCCGTTGGCAGATATGCTTCTCTTATCCTTAAAACTTCCAAAACCAAATAGTCGGCTCCTTGGTTCAGGTAGGATCCTATTTTTGAAAAAAATAAAATAAAGGACACTCAGTTGAATCCATCGTCTGACGACTTTCCAGCCGCCTAGTCTCCACATGATTTCTTCTCGGACGAAGAAGAGACGTTAGCTAATCCACGAACATAGTTGGACTGTTCGAATAAAAGCAGCTCTGCAGGTCCCATTAAGTAGGTTGTTTGTGCCTGCTTTCTGGTCTGATATTTTCTGCTTTCGAGTTCAAAGGATAATGTTGGCACTTTCGATGTAACCCACCTTTTTTATACTCCCTGTGATTGTAAAAACGCATGTGGTTTTTTGATCTGCTTTTCCCTGCCAGACATGTTCCTTTTATCCGTTAACCTGGCAATATGCTGTTGAATTGGAATCCAACTGTTCGTAATAATGTTATTTCCATTCTTTTTTTTTATGGTCATGTATCAGCCGACGCTTACGAGCTGCCTCCCCTGGAA
>LOND01028722.1:25367-37088 GCA_014220965.1 Paragonimus kellicotti | reverse complement strand
ACAGGATAGTCAGGACAAAACTAACAAAAACAAGTTTACGATTAACGGATAAACTGCCCGTTTCTGCGGTTTCTTTTTGTGTATACTCATTTACTTGTTCCTGTGGAACTAGTTACGTGGGTTGCACGACCAGGCACTTATCTGAACGTATTCGGGAGCATCATCCAGCCTGGATCAGCAGCGGAGTCACCAAGAAAATTACCAGCGCAAGTGTTGCACTCCTCGTTGATACACATCATACTGTCAGCCTGGACTCTTCTTTTCGTCCACTTCACCGAGTCAACGCCGGTCACTCAAAAGCTGTCAGATGCCGAATTTCGGTCACAGCCGAAGCGATTGGAATTCGATTAAAAAATCCACCCTCATGTGCACAAAAGCGCTTTGTTCAGGCGTTGAAGTTGCCATGGCCAACTACCCACACCACGACCGATCAAAGCGTCATGGTTCCAGTTGCGTCATAATTGTGGCGTAATCGTATCAAAACGTTGTCTCCGTATGTGCCAATGATGTGTCCGACTTCACTTGAACTTGTTACTTGTTTTTGTTTGTTTCACCCTGACAACCCTGTTCCATATAAATACGTTATGTAATTAGCCTGATGATGAATAACCGAAAACGAGCTTGTTCGCTACACTATTGTTACCTGAAGATTTGTTCACACAACTAAATGGCTGCAAAGTGTTTTCCAAAATTGACCTTTCTGATGCTTACCTTCAGGTCGAAGTTGACAACTCAAGTAGGCAGTATCTCACTATCAACACACATCGAGGGCTATATCAATATAACAGGTTGCCATTTGGCGTGAAATGTGCCCCAGCTATTTTTCAGCAGATTATGGATACCATGTTGAATGGACTGGCATACGCTTCGGCCTACATGGACGACATCATCATCGCAAGCCCATCTACTGATGTTCATCAGGTACATTTAGACGAAGTTCTCAGCCGGAATAAGAACATATGGTTTTAGCTTTCGCATCGAAAAGTGCTCATTTTTTATGCATCGCATTGCCTATCTCGGATCAATCGTTGACGGAAACGGTCGTCGCCCGGATCCATCGAAAATAGAGGCTATTGAACACCTACCGGCCCCGACAAATAAAGTCGCACTGCAGTCATTTCTAGGTCTTGTCAACTACTACAATAATTTTGTGCACCAAATTACGAGCAGTGTTTTAGACGAAAAGCACCCTTGAATAGAATTTTGGAGACAAAAACCAGTGCAAGTGAGGTACTGGTCTGAGAGCTATGGCCAATGCAGCTTTTTGGGCGAAGTCCAAGGAAGGATATGTTTGTTGGTGCGGGCCTTTTGTGGCTTAACACATATGAGCCGCATTAGATTACCAACTGTTGTAACGAGCTGAGTGTCTCTTGATGTATGGAATCAGAGTGGACAAAGAGGAGCCCGAGCTGTAGTTGTTGCGCAAGGTTTTCATCTAGGTGCGTTCGTCTTCATGCGAATCATAGAGACAGCCCTTGTCTTCAACGCATTTTATTTTCCCCGCAAAATGGTTGGTCACAGGCTATAAGCCATTTTGCCACCGGAAGGATGCTTTAACGCAAGTCGATGATTGCTTAATGTTTGGAGACAGAATAGTGGTACCACGCACGCTTCAGAACAGAGTTCTAAATCAGCTACATCAAGGCCACCCTGGAATCGTGCGAATGAAGTCCATCGCACGTTGTTACGCTTATTGGCCTAATATAGATCAAGATATTGAACATCTAGTACGGCGGTGTAATAACTGTGCCAAAGCTGCTAAGGCTCCTGTCAAAGTGGACCTCCATTCATGGCCGATCTCTTCTGCCCCTGGCGCACGTATACATGTTGACTATGCAGGGCCCATTGATAATCAGTATTATCTTATTATTGTTGACTCGTTCTCCAAATGGCCGGAAATTTTCATGTTAAAGAATCAGACGACAACTTCCACAATAAAGTGTCTCAACCACTATTTCGCACAGTTTGGCGTTGCTGAAACGATTGTTAGCGACAATGGACCACAGTTTACGTCGGGTGATTTCTCTATTTTTTGTCGTTCATTGGGCGTGCAACACATGCGAAGCCCTGTTTATCACCCTCACGTTCAAACGGTGTTTGATAAAACTACAAGGAGAAGGGCGTGTATCGGAAATTTTAGACACATTTCTGCGAGCATATCGATCAACGCCAAATCAAGCACTGCCTAACAACCAATCACCAGCAGAAGCGTTCCTGGGACGGAAGATGCGAACTCCTTTAAATGCCATGCTCCCGTCATCCGTTTCGAACGGACCTAACCACAAAATGGAAAATCAATTTAATCGGCACCATGGGACTCGTATGCGCGTATTTCTCCCTGGTGATTTGGTGTATGTTCGTGACTTCAGGCAGCAAGCTAACCCTTGGATCCCAGGAATCGTGAGAACGAGAATCGGTCACGTACTGTACGTAGTGGACAGTCAGGCAGGCATAACCAGAAGACATGTCAATCATATCAAACGCAGATACACGACAGATGATAACAACGCAAGCAACGATCATGAACTGCCTCTAGATATACTATTTGATACATTTTCTTTACCAAAAGCAAAAACGCCTGAACCTGAACAACCTGATGTACCGCCGCCGGAGAGCAGTCCTGAAAGAAGACATTCAAGACGCACACGTCCCCCAATCCAGAGATTTCAGATAAATCCCTATAGGCGATCGTACTTATGACATTTTTTTAACGGGGAGAGGTGTACGGTTACCTTCCTGCATGTACATGCACACACACACACACACACACACAATCGCTCACTCACGTGAACTTTCCCGCTTCACACCTGCCGGTTGCAAAGGTCACGTGCGCACTCTGGCTAGCGTGCCCAGACATGCTTTGTCCTTTTCTCATCGGCTTGTTATTGGTTCATCGATCCGTTCGCTGTAAACTCTAGTCATTGTTACATGTAATTCACTTTCATGCTGGCTCAGCCAGGATACACAAGGTTCCTCCTGCATCCCTTCAGTTCTCACTTCAGTGCGTAGTGCAGACATAACAACCATAAATTCACAAAAGATGCTCAAATTGTTGTCCGTGATTTTTCCCACGCAAAGACATGATGACAGCACACGTTGCAACGAATTCTCAGCGATTGCATTGCACTCCGAGATTATGACCACTTTGAGTTCCTCCAGCGTTCACTGACGCTCCCCATAGAATCTGTATTTGAGGCAGCCCCAAGGAAAAATATCAGAAAAAAGCAATATCTGGCGGCCGTGGATGCCGCCGCCTTAGTCCACCGCAAACAATCCATGGAAGTCCGAATGTTTCGTGAATGCATTCGCGTACACATAGTGCGTAATGTGGTGCTGCGCCATTTTGTTGAAACCAAACGTACACATTTCTGTTGCAGCACTTGCAGATAGGAATGCCCTAGCCTGTGAAAGATTATTCGAATAGACGTATAACCTGACATGCTTTTATCGAGAAAGCCCGATAATCCGTGTAACGACAGGTCCCACCGAAATCATAACCTTTGGGTTATGCTGAAGTCGCATAGTCATTTACAAAGTTGGGCACTCCTATCTGCAAATGCTGCAGCAGAATGTTGTACCAGCGCTGAACAACTGGGAGTACTTGAATACGTTTGGTTTCAACAGGATGGCGCAGCATCACATTATGCACCATGCGTACGAGAGTATCCGGAACATGGGGATCGGAAATCTATTGCACGATATGTACAAATGGTCTCGTATAATGCTGTAAATGGCATCGACAAGTGTAGATCAAGATGTAACCAGGTCTAGTCAACGGTATCCAGTACTGGTTTATCTATGGAGTATAAAAAATGTATTAGCATCAGCAGTTGTTTCCCCTGAAACAAAACATTGTCCTCGTAATCGCGGTCCATTAGTGTGATCTGGTTGCAGCATGATGTATGATCTGGTCCAATCTACGTACTGCATTTTTCAAGACAATGCAAGTTTCCAGAGAACAACGTACCTCAATCTGGACAACATTTTGAATTAGCTGTCCACCCCGATCTTAATAACGCAGCAAAGTTGCCTTCGTCACGGCACCCATCTATGGATAACATGGTCAAGTTTGACATGTTAGCAAGGCGTGGAACAACACAGCTCAATTACCAGGCCACAAGTTTGAGACATGTCAAGTGATGCTAACTGTTGTGGTAGCGTGGCTATGAAATGCCACGTCGAAGTCCACAAATGGCGCGATGAACCTGGAAGGACAGTAGGACATGTTGTAGGTTCTACTTGAAAACTGTATGTTTTCAACCACCCTCTTGTTAATTCGAAAATCTAAGCCGGTTATGAATGCAATATTTTATTATCCACTGTTTGGTTGAAAAACTATCGCGATAGCGCAATCCGATACATAACTATGGTTATCTCAGATTGTTCAATTGTAGACACCGATGCACGCTGGTTCCCAGGCCAGCGTCATCTTTCAAGCGCGAAAACGTCTGCAAAGACGTATGTGAGCAATCGGGTGTTATCGATCGTGGACCATAGTAGCCGAAGACCTGGGACGATGGGGCCGAGCTACGTGACATGAAATGAGCGTTCACCCGCGTCTCGGTTGGAATGGTTGTGATTGCAACGTCCCACTTGGACTGCACGCTAATCCGACTCGGTTAGCAGGCCTGTTCGTTAGGTAAGACCTATATGGTTTGGATGCCGGATTCTTTTTATCCCTATCCACACTTTGGGGACGATCGGTATTGTTCTGAGTGTTTCACCTTTGCCTTCAGCTGTCAAGGCATTCGTCAAACTGCTTCTCAGATGGCAATCGCTCTAGTACCCGTGACAGGGTATACCCCACACATCTGGCCGTTCGAATAATGATGAAAGCCGAAGTCTGTCATTCTGAGTGGGTCGCTCATGCACCCGTTGAGAGAAGACCAGTTTGTCGGATTTGTCCGTGCGCGTTCGACGCCGTACGAACGCACCCACGCTCTCATTGATCACCGCGTACATGTTAGCGTACATCCACGTCGGCTTAGTAACCGGGTCTAGGCACACTAGCCATGTAACTCCGTACTCCCAACGAATCTGTCCCCCCACACCGGAAGAGTCAACCGATCCCTGTGTCTGTCAGCCTATTCATGCACACATTGGCCGTGCGATCCCGTTCGCTGCTGAACTCCAGAGAAACCCCTTGGGAACATCTTCAAATTGATATCAAGACACGCGAAAGTGATATCCAGACATCTTAAATTGAAAGAGGTATGGATGACCTTGGCAAACCGGAGATGGTGGCTTCCCTTGATACTACTCAGCTTTAAGCAATAACCCCAGAACGACTGCGGTACTCGAGGTAAGCAGATAATGAACTCTAACAGTTTTAGCTTTATTTCTTCTGGCTGGTCCATCAGCGGCAGTCCTGGTGACTCAAGTTACTTTTAATGTCTGCGTAACGATCTGTTTGTGGTCAGTGGTTGCATTATGTGTAGACTTCAAATCGTTTCAAATTCTAGTAGAAGGTAGGTAGTTGTATGCTCCTAAAGGACATACTGGAATTAGCAGAACACAATGTGGTGCCAACAATGACCACCAATGGCCACCAATGTTCGCATACGTCAAAACCACTCTGAATAACTGAAAACCCTAGGAACACTCCGAAAAAACTGTCAAACCTATACCTTCACCAGTACAGCCAACGGAATATTCCATTAGGCCATCAGTATCGTGGGACAATTTGCATTGGTTCCAACGCACCGGAGGTATAGGCTAGTCACTATACTATTAAACCGAATAGACTGAAGTGTGTCTGACCGTATGTAATATAAACCGCTGGTTGGACCATGTTACTCCTCGGTTTGGAGTACCAGAGGAAAATTGTCACTGACAAAAGTCCGCAATTTGTGAGCTATGCTTCCAGCCAGTTACCCCAGGAGCCCTGAAATAGAACTGTGGTTACGAGCTAGCAGTTCGCGGACGACAGCATGTCAAAGTCATGTGCACATCAGCTGAAACGACACGAATACAGCCAATCACGAGTGCCATACTTACCTCGCTGTCACTGGTCCACCAACCGTCAAGCAGGTGAGACCCCGCGACTACAGCACCAGGAGAACGTGGGGAGATTGCCACATGTTTATCTCACATGCTCCAACGAATTGATTTACGTATCATCACCTACAATATATAAGTCAGGTCAAGTCAGTAGTGTTTCGTGCATCCCGAGGACTGAATTTCCGACCTTTTCACATACTTCTTAAGCGAATGCAAGACACTTAACTAGGTTTACCTAGGTCACAGAATTATTAGTACAACTGTGGAATTCAAGATGTTAAGGAAAATAGCCGCAACCATTATCACTTGTGAGAAATATCTACTGACTCAACTTTGTCGACTTATAAATAATGAGAATGTTCGGTTTGTGTAGAAAGCTAGCTAAATACGGAATTACAAGACCGGGTATGCGCAAATAAGTGTTTATACAAGGACCTAGCGGTGGGTGTGGCAACACGTTTAGAGAGGTTCAAACAAAAGGGCTGGATTGCGTCCGATAAGATATTTTTGGAAATTGTTCGCACATTTTGAAATGATTAAAAACAGTAAAATCAATTAATTGTTTCGGGAGAATATTACCTCTAATGGACAGATACTTTAGGGATTTTGTAGAAAGTGTAGTCCTTTGACAACAAACCAAGGGAGACAGTTGGGGAACAATACTTCGAATAGTGGAGTACACAAGTCCTAACAAAATGGCTGGCTAAACGGTGATGAATGAAGAGAGAAGTTAAACGTCGGACGTAAAATGAATTCCTCCGGACTTTGGTGAAAACATCAATAACATGAAGGGACAATGTCATGTTGTTGTTCAAAGTAATCCCCGGATAAAGGTTCATCATTTATGTAAAGGTTGGGACATGTATTAGAGAATTTCTCACATCGGTTCCTCTTCATGGACAAAAGCAGAATGTCAACACATTTGGATGTACTAAGTGACAAACTGCGAGACTCAGTCCAACTTGCCAGTTCGGGTAAACTGTCCAGCAGAGCGGAAATAGAAAAACTAGTGTTGTGATCCAAAACGCGGATGGCACAAGGGTTGTTTATTCAGAAAAGCAACGCGTGGGTTATGCGTTTCAACAAGACAACAAACGAAAACACTCATCTGCATACGGTACTCGGCCCAGACCGTCACGGCTGCCACAGACGTCAACGCTCAGTTCCTTTACGTTCCCTTACGTACCAAGAACCATTTCATGCGATGCTGCACTCCAATAATTCTTCTTGTATTTTTCCTGCAGCTATTCTGGTGCCAAAATATATGCTCTGGTTCCACTACTGAATTACAGTGGTGTGAGTAGTATAGCATGATCGCTCCTACTCACTACACTAGTTAGGTGCTTGTTATCCACTAATACGTCATTTGCATATTTGACTACAAATGCTTGACTGTCGGCTGATGAGGAAAATAAAAAGGGGGACAGGCTTGCTCCCTGTAGAACACCGGATCCAGTGATGCGTAGCGATGGGGCTTGACGACCGAACTGAGTAAACCGACTTCGGTTTATGAAGCAATCACGTAGAAGCTCGACGGTTGAAATTTGAATTTCGGATTCTTTGAGAACTCGAAATAGCGTAACTCTGTTATTACTTCTAAACACATCGCTGTAGTCGAGGAAACATATGCGAACGGCTCTTGATTTTCCATCAAGTGATGATAAAATGAAATGAATTAAACAAGCGAGGGCAATTTGTGAGCTGTGCCTCCAGCCAGTCCGTGTCGTTAACAAAAGACAGCCGGCATTTTATACACCAACCAAAATAAAACTGCCTTTGTGACCCCGTACCTACGTTACTGACGGGCGACTCGAAACTGGCAACTGTATGTGAGTTAACCTGCGCCACAATTCAAACCTTCCATTCACACTAAGCAAGACGTTGCGCGTCCTGGTAACTGTGGACTAGCTTCTCGGGCGCTTTAGCCCGCTATACTTTACTATTTCACATAACTTGCACGCTCTCGAAGTGGGCTGGTGAACGCGCATCATTCATCGAAGGTACATTGGACCTTCAGTTTACGGTGTTTCGATATGATCGAATTTTCTCTGGTACAAACCTTGTTCGTGATTCGTGTACCACTTATTCCACTTTTGGAAGATAGGAATCCTTAACGTCATCCAATTTCTGATGTTCTTTCCATTGGGCGTCGTGATCAACACATGCAGTTCATCATTCACATGATATACGGACTTGCCTACGCATTGTGACTTCTCATTCACGTCAGCCGTTATGGTTCCTTTGTTAAAGGCTGCGTCATGTTTCTTTATCAGTAACACCTTAGTTAGGCGTGACTAGGCACGAAGCTCTTATGTGAAACACTTAGTTCATCAAGGGTGATCAACTGAAGTGATGGCTACGGCGAACAGCATGTCACCCTCACAGGGGGTCGTCTGTATGCCACATTAGGTCGGGTGGAAAACCGAAGCTTCAATCCCCCGTTATGTTTTCAACAGCTGTGTCGATGGATTGAAGCGCCAAAGTCTGGAACTTTCACGATGCATAATATACAAAATTGATACAATCAACTGCTGTCATCTGGGGGACACTTTACAACATGCACAGTTCTATACTGTGAGCTTTGTTAAATCACTTAAGTGTGTGGTTTCCTTTAGTAGTAGTTCTTCAATCGCTGGCTTGTTTACCACCAACATTTTTCTCTAAAACAACATGATATTCATCGAATTGTTGTCATTCTTCAGGGCTTCACTACCTCTTCAGTTTTCCACTGAGTATATATATAAGCGCCGAACGCTCGTTCTGCCCATTCCAGCTGTGGATACGTATGATTGGCCTCGGATCACCGAATATCCCACGTATTGCTCTGTGTTGATTCCTCGTAGAACTTCTTGCTATGAATTGACTTCAGCTTAATCGGGTAATATGCCTACCAGGCAAAATAGCTTACAAGAAAGGAGATAACAATATCAACACCGACAACCTGTCATGTTCCAGTGAAGGGTATATTTAGCGGGCGGTGTATCGTGGTTTTGGTCTTAAATGACTTCGCTCACCCTCTTGCACATGATGTATATGTCTTACGTATCACAAGCGACCTGGAGCTTCATGTACTTTGACGTCAAAATAATGTTGCTTGAGCCTGTTTTTTCTACTCTCTGCAGTTACAAACACACGTAGGTGTCAGAAGTTGTTACGGTAACACCTATTGCAATCCAAATGGGACTCTGTTCTGTCGCGAGGATTTCGGAAATGCGGTGAGTTTTCAAATTTGATCTAACTTACTACTAAAGGTTAACCTATTCGTATTTAAATACCCAACAGATAAGCAATATGACAACCACATTCAATCTTGTGACTTTTCATTTACTCTGCAATTTCTCGCTTCTTATGCTACTGTTAGGCTCCGTGGTGAGGACACTGATGGGTAAGTAACAATGTTACGATTATCAGTGCAAATAGGGTAGGTGTGAACACAAGCGGGAATCGATACTTTGACGTATTTATTACCAGCCCTTCGGATATTACGTCTGTTTCTCAAAATGACATTATGAACTCCCTTAAATTGGTCATTCTTACACTACATGTAGTTCTTCGAAAGTTTCCAAAGCAGTGTGACAGTATACCTTTAGGGTCTGACCTCGTCCCCCCTCCAAACGGCAGTAAAGTAGTAGGCTAAGAGTCACATGGAGTCACTTAGCTAGCTAGTCACACAGCCTCTTCGCGAATGCAAATGTCTCAAAGCCTGGATGGGTTTCACCGCTTCGACCACTTTTAAAGATGGGACCACCTCAGCACCATCTACTTCCACTATAGTCTGGTGTGCATAGGGCAGAATGGCGAACAGCCATAGGATGACATGGACACTGATTTGAACACCTTGTTATGCTAGACCCTTGGGCGGAAACTACCCATTGTTCGAGCGACCATTTCTGAGCTTGGCCCAAATAACCAAATCAGCGCCCCTGTAACGATTCAACAGTATTTCCAGTTAATAGTTATTTTTGTCTTGATCTTAACTGATGTCTTGTCGACCGTGCTTGCTATAGGATTTCCACATTCAGACCGAAATCAACCAGGGAAATGTTTACTAAAATACTGCCGCTTTTTATCCTACTGGACTACTGTCAGCCGGTGTCAAAATTTTTCAGATTTGTATCACTTGTTGCTACCGGATTCATTCAGTCCACTTGCTACGTTCGTTTTGATCTCGTTGACCATCAATAAGTTTTCAACCAACAATCAACGAGCTGCATCAGCCATTTCTTCCAAGGTCGTGAGGTGGACCGTGAAAAAGAGTAGTTGTGTTCAGGCTGCTGAAGGCACCTTTCAACTGCGTGGCTGACTGGTATAACGTTGTTCAGACTCGTCATTCAACTTCCACATACCAACTATCAAGGCCACTTCAGCGACACAGTGTAGGCCAGGGTGCTATCTCTGAGGTCAAGCTGAGCGTTCTTGAAGAGTCACGTTTCCTCCCAGTGGTCAGTGGGACTGCCGAGCTCGGCGATCAGCGCCTTCTTCTCTGTGCCTCATTCTAGCTTCGTTCGTACATTCGTGTAATCTCAGAACTACCTTTGTTTTGCCCTTCAAGAGTGTCTGCAAAATCACCAGTCCCTCCCGCTCGACCATGTTTTCGGCCATCTCGATCCTATCCTAGAAGTCCTCTGAAAAGTCACGGACCTCTCATCTTCAACCAGCTGCTGCCATTGATACTTCATCTTCAGTCCTAGTCACGGTACCAACTGTTACAAGGGAAGAAAGCGGGCGACGTGAACTGTACATGCAGTGAGCAAAAACAAATGGGAAATGTTTTAACAACGCAGTTAACACAAATATGCAGTTGCCTCGGAGTAAGATAGATGTTGATGACAACTCCGTTCGTAGCAAACATTATTTCTTATTTGACTGCCCTTAAACCCTTCCCTATTATTTATTCTGATAACCACTTCGATAGTGTAATACTGTCTGATTACTAACGCGTATTGAAAGAATGATCGTTTATCTTCGCCACGGTGGAGAGAACTCTAGGAATAAAAAATTAAGGGCAAACGGAGATTAGGTTTATGATTTTCTGGCGAACCATAGTGACGACAAATAAGGAGGAAGCATACGAGGTCGAAACGAACAGTTGCTAATGTTCCTTGTTTCTGCGGCCAGAGTAATTTTGTCACTAGTAGTAGTAGTAGTAGTAGTAGTAGTAGTAGTAGTAGTCGGCGCGCTGAACCACCTCCTCGTGGTGCCGACTGGGCGGTCTCGGTGCAAACCTTGACTGGCTAAGAGTTCAGCAACTCCAGATAGGGCCAACCACTCTACCTGGTTTTCAACGTACTGGTTACATTCGATCAAGACAATGAAACTACTGCCAGCACCTCCGTGCAGGCATCTACCAGTACACAGGATAGGCGAGCGGAGTACACCTGTTCAGAATGTGGCCAGGTTTGTAAATCGAACGCTGGTTTGTCGGCGCACATTCGTATGCATCGACGCAGGAATGGTCCAGAGCAGGAAGTGGACAACCAGCCTGTCACAATCTTTGGCTGTGCCAACTGTGACCGCAGCTTCCCTACCAAACTTGGTCTCAGTCAACACAGAAGGCATGCACATCCCATCGAACACAACCATGAGAAGCTCGTGTCCATGAAAACCGCCGGATCCAATTGGTCTCAGCAAGAATCGGCTTCTCTGATTAGATATGCTGACGCACTAGCTCCGTCGTGCCCCACCCGACGTGAACTTCATCATCAGCTCTTGTCACATTTC